>MCJB01029846.1:0-72476 GCA_002018475.1 Nicotiana obtusifolia | reverse complement strand
GGCAGCAAGATAACCAAATTCCCCAAAGACAATAAAATCAAAAGAATATTGTCGACTCCTTACCAGCGGCAATGGTCAAGCGGAATCAACCAACAAAACTATACTTCAAAATTTGAAGAAAAGGTTAATCGACGCCAAAGGAAGATGGAGAGAAATGCTGCCCGAAATATTATGGGCATATCGGACAACTGAAAAAACCAGTACCGGAGCCACTCCATTCTCTTTAGTGTACGGTGCCGAAGCTTTGATACCGGTCGAGGTTGGCGAACCGAGCGTCAGATTTTAATACGCGACCGAAGAGTCCAACCAAGAGGCTATGAATATTAGCCTAGAACTCTTGGATGAAAGAAGAGAGGCTGCTCTAGTCCGAATGGCAGCTCAGAAGCAGAGAATCGAGAGATACTATAATCAAAGAGCTCCACTTCGACACTTCAATATAGGGGACTTGGTGCTCAGGAGAATCACCCCCAATGCTCGAGACCCTAACGAAGGAAAATTGGGACCGAACTGGGAAGGTCCCTACACTATACTAAAGGTCACCGGGAAGGGCTCTTACAAGCTAGGAACTTTGGATGGCAAACAGCTGCCAAACAACTGGAACGTGAGCCACTTGAAGAGATACTACTGCTAAGGTATTTTGCTCTGCCTTTTCTACTTACTTTTTACTTCATTTATCGATACTAACATGTGCAGGACAGTTCGATATCAGACAGACATTTAGGCTGAAAGCACACCCTGCACTCTTTTTCCCTTCGCCCGATTTTGTCCCAATTAGGGTTTTCCGGCAAGGTTTTTAATGAGGTAGCCATATGTCGTGCTACCATAGATCAACTGTATTGAACTCTAGCTACAGTCGTTTGAATACTCCAAGTTCGAGAGGCCAAAATAAAGATCACTAGGAATTGATGTAAGGGTCAAACGGCCTGAAGAGCCGTACCCGAATAGAACGATCTAATTCGCCTCCGAACACTGAAGATGTACGACTACACGAATATTAATAAAGTCGTTTGATGCCTACATTATGTTCTCGAGCCTAAGGGATTTTCTTATTACTTCTGCATTGTCAATAATCGATGCTAGATAAAGATGTGCATCGAGACCGAGGGGAATAAGACCTAACAAGGCAAACCCCGAAACCGATAAACCAGGCTAAGGCCTTTTAAAAAATAGATAAGCACAAAGGGAATTAAGACCAACATGGGCAATCTCAATTTACGGCTAAGACCGAATCAACTTGAAAACTCTTATCAGGTCAAACCAATTTACGGCTAAGGCCGAATCAACTTGAAAACTCTTATTCGATCGAAGCTCGAAAGAGCAGGACTTCGAGTCAAAATCAAACTTGTCTGATAAGGGTCCAAAAATTTTGCTAAGGCATGACCCCGATCCCTATAAGTTTAATGGTTGAAAACATAGCAAATGATAACTTGATTAAAATCGCTATGAGTGAGGCCAAGGCCGAATTAGTTATCGCCCTGAACAGGGCTAAGGCCCGACTGATTATTAATATGCTTTGAATTTATCGCAGGACTAAAGCCGGGCTAATTATTAATTAGTCGGTCGCAATTTGTGATCCTAGCTAAGGCAGGATATTTTGACGCATATGAATCAAAGAACAAAAGAACAAAACTTGAGATATATTTCATAACGATCAAAAGTGAGATTGTTACATCATCCGGACAGTAGAAGAATATTAATCTGAGCCGTCTTCGAATTCTTCAGGAAACATTTTCCTTCTCATTTCTTCCTCAACTTTCGATGCCTCTTCGACATCGGAGGACAAATCGAAGCCACGGGCCTTAAGCTCTTCGAGAACGGTAAGGCGAGTTTGGCATTCAGTATATTCGGTCAGCGCCTTTGATCGTTCGTGAGCTACTTCAGCATAAGCTTTATATTGAGCTATTAAATTATCGGTCTTGACCTTGGTAGCAGCGATTTCTAACTTTGCTTCCTGAAGTCGGTTGGCCAGGGCCGCCCGTTCTTGGTTAAACGATTCAGCTTGGAGCTGATGGTATTCATTATCCTTCGTCAAGGCTCCGATTGTTTCCTGAGCTGCCGAGACTTGTCCTTGAAGAGTCATTGTCTCTGCAGTTAGAAGCTCGGTTTTGACTCTCCAACTGCTCGCTTCGGTTTGTGCCTCACTCAGCTCAGATCGAAGCTGATCCAACCGGCTGTCTGTTTGCCTCAACCGATCAACACAAGAGGCACGATCAGCTCGGAGATTCGCCAGTTCATTTTCAAGTCGCTGGCGTCGTTCCCACTCTTGCACCATTCCTTCTTTGATAGGAAGGAACACTTCGTGATTAAGCACCGAAGACTGTGGAAAGTTCAAACAGAATACTTTCAGTATGGGAATGTGAACCAAAAGTGTTGAATATAATCTAAGGAGAGCAGAAAAACTTACTTTGTTCAATGCTTGCTGAGATTCGTTGAACAGGCAAGCCCAGTCCACGGCGTTCATAGCAGCTCGGTCCTCTTCGGTTACCAAGCCGTGGAGGTAGCTTGCTATGCCAACCGGGGGGCCTAATGCTCGGGCATCCTCGGGGATAGCAAGGGTTATCATCCGACTCCTCTCTGGGTTCAAGCTCGGTGCAGGGAACTTATCTACTAGCTTAATACCAGCCGACGTTCCACTTGTTTCGGCTGGGGGACTCCTTCTGGGGATTTCAAGGCCGTAAGTATCGGCCGAAGGCACCCCGTCGAAGAATTCCTTGAATACCCCTGCTGTGGCCGGCACCCTGCCCGGCAAGTGAGTCCTAGCATCTCGGATTGTCTCCGAGAAGGAAGGAGAGTGCACCATTTCGGGAACGTCCGAAGATCTTTGTGCTGCCTCTTGCACATTGGCTCGACCTTCGGCCCTTGCTTCCATCTCAATATTAGCCTCTGAAAAGGCACCGGTTTCTCCCGCAACATGCTCCGGGACTCCCCGAGGGGATTTGTCAAGATCGGGGCTCTTTGTCCCCTCGGAGTCGTCGCTCAGATCGGCAGGGGGATCGGGAGTCGTGATCTTGCGAGCTGCCATTTTCTTCCTACCTTTCTTCTTCTCGGGCTCGGCATGATCGGGAGCCCTTTTTATTTTCTTTCCTCCTTCCTTCTCCGACACGGGAAGGGGACGAGGAACTGCCCCAATGGTAACTGCCGACCTCAACTCGACATCCTTTGAAAGACCTACAAAGCGCATTTTCGATGTTAAGTTTTGACACCGGTTGTTTTGGGAAAGAAAAGTATAGACAAAGCTCACCATGGTTCTTAGCCTCCCAAAGGCCTTTTGATATTTCCCTCCAGGCCCGCTCTGAGTACGACCTCTGGGCCACGATTTTCCTGACCCAACCTATCAGGTCATCGATCGCGGCCGGTGCCTGAGAAACGGCTGCACGCGATAACACATCAGTCATACGCTAAAACAAAAAAGTAACAAAAGAAGCAAGGTAGGGGAGCACTTACATCTCATGTTCCACTTTTCGGGGAACGGCATGTTATCGGCAGGAATCAGGTCAGAAGTTTTGATTTGAACGAATCGGCTCATCCAGCCTCGATCCCTGTCTTCGTCAATACTCGAGAACAGGGCCTTACTGGCCTGGCGAGCTAATTTAATCAGCCCTCCTCGGAACATTCGGGGACTGTATAACCTAAGCAGATGGTCGAGGGTAAAAGGGTGTCCCCCCTCGACCTTATCCACAAAAAAACAGAAAAGATACACTATACGCCATACAGAAGGGTGTATTTGAGCCAAAGTAACCTGATACCTCCTACAAAATTCGACAATCATAGGATCTATGGGTCCTAACGTGAACGGATAAGTATATACACTGAGATACCCCTCCACGTGTGTAGTAATGGACTCGTTAGGGGAAGGAATTACAACTTCTTTATCAGTCCAATGGCAATCAGCCTTCACCCTATCAAGGTGTTTGGAGGTGATTGAACTAATATAATCTGAAACCGGTTCACCCCGACCGGGTACCGAAGATGCTTTCTCGACCTTGAAGTCGGTGCCTATGTAACATCCCACTGGCATGAAGGCCTTCAATGGAGGCTCCATAGAGGGCTCTTCAGTGCGGATGGGTTCAGCCTCTTCAACAGGCTGAGCAGGAGAAGTTTGTCTTAGAGGAATTGACTTGGAAGTTTTGGCCATTGAAATAGCAAGAAGCAAAGGAGATTAGAAGGATTTTTGATGAAGGAGACTAAAGGTTTTTTCTGCTCAAGAAAATTGAAAGAAACAAAATAATTAATTGCGTGAAGACAAATGAACCGATCCAAAGAGGGTGGAAGTATTTATACTTTCCCAAAAAGCGGCGGCACGAAGCACGAAGTGAGCGGTATTAAATGCACGCATTTAATGCAATAAAAAGGTACAAAGTTCTGCAAAAGGCATGTAATGATTTCCTGCATCGACGGTTGTGTGCATCACTACGCCACCGTCATACATAGGATCTTTTTGGGGATAAGCGATTTTGACAGCTGTGCTTCCGCGTCACGTTTAGCGGGAATATCGATGGCTTAGTCAAGAAGTTCAAAGGTTGATAACTCATATCGTTTTTTGTCCTTACTCTCCAATAAACGAGGGGACTATCTGTATTGGGTCGGATGTAGTCGAGTAAGGTTGAGACCGGTTGTAATTTGAGACCGGGCCACCCCGGTTCGAAATCAACAAGTCGGGCATGTAGGCCGGGACAGCCGAAATGGGACAACCGATATGGTCGGCCATGGGATGCCTCGTAACAAAGGATCGGCTTCGGACCGTATATCTCGCCAATCCCGGATATCTCGCCAGGAGCAATTTACTCAACTGTTATAGCCTTATGCTATCATCTTGGGATATTCAATCCCGTAATTAATGGGATTTGCCTTGTAATCAGTCTTTTACTTTATTTAGGACTCTTTCATTTACCTATAAGAAGGGCATTGACCCCCCATTGTAAGGGACGACACATTTAAAAGAGAAGAACAATATATTTCTGTGATTATTTATTTCTATACTACTGTTCATCAAAATACTCCCCTATTTCTCATATTTCATCATCAGCTGTTTGATACTTGTGGTTTGACTTTTCTTTTTACTTATTATACGTTAACCTTCTACATCATATTTTCATATTGTATCAAATTGATTCACGGATCCTTAGCACCACGAATAAATTCAATTGTTATCCGGTTTTAAGGGTAAACATCCATAAAAAAGATTTTCTCTATAAATGTTTGCTCTTTTGTTTCCTACATTCTTTCGAGACCAAAATGCGATTATTAAAAATGTGCCATTTATACCAATTGTCGCTATATTGCATGGATGAACAAATCAACATGTAAATATATTTGGTGGCTCTCCCTCTCAGTGAGAGTACTGCTGATTAAAATCAAATAAGGCATAAGAAACTGGTAATATCCATGATAAATTTTAAGAGAAGATCATATGCTAAGTAGGAAACTTGAAACATAAACACAAATAAATCAACAGCAGCGAAAGAGATATGAATGCCATATACCTCATAGTCTATTTAATCAGGGTTAATGTCATCCAAAGTCCTGAAAATTATAACATGAAAGGAGAAATTAGCATAATTCAAAGTAATACTTTCACTGTCTCAATTTATATGATGATGTGAGCAAGAGTTTAAAAACAATTAAAGTTTATGTTCCTAAATAATATTGTTGGAGGACTATATTTTTCTAGAGGCAACCGATATAGAAATTTACAAAACCTAAGTAGATGCATATTCCTAGTATTAAAGCAACATCAATTAAAAAGTTATTTTTCTTGATTAACAGTAAACTATCCACAAGTAGGATAAGAATTTTTCGAAGGCTGACCTTAGCCCTATCCGTCTGCCACTAATTGTAATTGACATTTGACAGTATAGCTATTATCTCGATGCATTGCAGGCCGTGAGCTTGCGTAATCTGAGAAAATAGTGGAACACATAAAATTAATTTTTCAAAGCTATGAAATAAAAAGTACACATGAAACACTATTAGAGGCATCAAGAAAATTAAAACAAAATCTAAAAATGATATATCTACCAATACGATATATCGGATAATATCAACATGTAGCACAAATTATAAAAAGCAGTAAAACAAGACTACACAACATTATAATATTGATAAAGCAAAACGATTGAGAAAGCAATAGAATTGTAGCCTAATGCATTCTTTTTCATTGTGAAGTTTCTTTTATATAGGTGCTTTTCTATTTTAAATAGGTTTTTGTTTGTTTCCTTGATTATGAGTAGGAGTGTTATTGTACCGATTTCATAGGAATGAGTTTTTAAAATCTATATAGTAACAATGATGTAAAGAAATAATTACGCCTGCTTTTATTTGTTTCCTTGGATTATAAATAGAAGTGTTATTGAACCGATTTCATAGGAATAAGTTTTAAAATCTGATATAGTTATTTTGATGTAAGGAAATAATTATATCTTTAAAATTAATTGATTTACAATAAACACCGCAATAAATAAAAAATTTAAAGAATCCCTAAAACTAAGGGGGAAAAAGACCAAAGGACAAAAAGTCCGTGATGAAAGAATCCCAAACAATGTAAATTCTAAAGAATCCTAAACCTAAAAGTAAGCACAAGGAAATTTTTAATTTTGCCCACAAAAAAAATAGTGATTACAATTACAAGTTTATCTGTTTACCCTAAATTGCGGATAACAATTGAATTTATACGTGATTTTAAGGATATGTGGCCTAATTTGATACAAATGACGAATAATATAACGAAAATTAAAATTAAGGGATAAATAGAGAAGAAACGCAAACCACCTGAGTTAGACACTCTTGGCCGTTGGCTGATCCTTCTTGGGCAGAAACTGATTATAATGGGAATTGAAGCAAGTTGATAATAAAATAATTCAAGAGAGCAATATATCACTGTTTTTTTCCTTTCTATTGATGATTCGTGTAAAAAAAAAAAGTCCCTTTAAATGGTTCAACACTCCCTTTATATAGTGGGGAGGTCATACATCTGGTAAACTGTTATACAAGGTAAAAATCTTCATACAAGGTTAAAAATCTCCTGATTTGCTAAATAAACGGTTCTATTGATTAGTGCCGAGATTCTAGCCGTGATGTTCGTCCCATCACGGATTTTCTGATTTTTCGTCATTTAGGTTTGATGATCTTCCCTTGGATATTTTTGGAGTCAGACTCGATCTCGAATCACGGGCTCGATGTTTTCGAGGTTGGACATTTTGGCTTCGTGTTCCGCTTTGATGAAGCTCGGGTTCGATCTTCGACCTACGCATTCCGAACCCAATCTATCGAGCAATAGTTGAACTCGATATTAACCATATAAAGTCAAGCCTGACTCCATATAGGTGGGCCCGATTTCGACTGTATACATAGTCCCCTCATTTTTTGGAGAGTAACGACGAGAAACGATATGAGCCTCAAATTCTCATTCTGATAAGTGACGGTGAGCTTATAATGTGCGTGACATGGAAATCGGAAACGTCCCATCAGAAAAGCCAAATTCCCATTCTGATAAGTGACGGTGAACTCATGACATATGTGGTACGAAAATCGTAAACGTCCCATCAGAAAAGCCTTTTAAAACATCAAGTATGTGTCAGTCGGCGTTCTGCCGCTTTGGGATGCGAACTGCCGTTTTGAGAGACTATAAATACCCACTTTCACCCTTTATTTTTTTTATCTTTCAAATATATAAACAAAAAAAAAGTACAAAAGTGGAGGGGGACATAAACCTGACCTCCATATAGCAAAATGTGTACATTTGATGATCAAATGCATCTAAGTAGCTAGGGGGAGTTAGACCTATAGGGATGTTATGACTTTCTATCTTAAATCGATAGTCCGTCATATTTACAAAAACGATGGGTAGTGAGTCTAGGTCAACTATACACAAAAAAAATTACATGTATTCCTAATTGTACTAAGTGCGTGTTCCATCTAGTACGAAAGATTCTGCCCTTAACAAAAAGTTGGGTTATTCTCAGGAGTGTACTATATGACGACCGAAAGTGTTCTTCAATTTTGCTTTGACTTTTGGAAGGAAAGCATAATTGAAGATGACTGTCGAGAGTAGGCCATATAATATCTGGTTTGCCTTGATATTCTTTGGTGCATGTGGGATGCTGGCGGAGTGTATTCATTGTCCATGTGTGTGTGCCCTGATGTTTGCTGCTGCTGGTCCTTTTCTGTTTTTTGTGATTTGTCCTCATTCCAAAATATTGTTTCCAGTGGTGCTTCCCTTGCTGTTTCTCAAGTGTTGGATTTGTTGTTTCTTGTTTTGTTCGCACTTGTGATGAGAGTTTGTTCCAGTTGCTGCCTACTTTCACCCTTTATATTAAGATGTTCGTGTTTTTTTTTTTTTTTTTTTTTTTTTTTTTTTTTTTTATATAAAATTACATCGCTCTTATCTTCAAGACCTCCTGCATTTTAGTTTTCTAGGAATACTTCGCAAGCCATCTTCATACTATATTTCCCTTGCATCTGTATCTTTTAATTTCTTCATCTGTTCAAAACAATGGCGAAGATTTCAAAATTCGTTCCTCAAAGACAAACTCCCTCTTCTTCTCAACCTGCTGATGACGTTTCACCTGTCATCATTGAGGAGCCTACAGCGGAGCCCCCTTTGAAGGCATTTGTACCAACCGGGTGCTCGATAAAGTAAAAGAAGACTGTAACTGGGTTGGTAAGTGTGTAGTGGTTCCTGCGCCTGAAGAGGCGATCACTACCCACGTGGAAGATTTTTTAAGCGTTTACACTTATCCCTTCACGTTGGGCCCTTTGGACCCGGTCATTATTGCTTTTTGCAAAAGGTACGAAGTGATCTTGGGCCAAATTCATCCTTCTTTCTGGAGGATAGTCATTCTCCTCCATTTTTTTGCAAGCAAGATCGATGGGTATCCTTTCACCGTCGATCATCTTATGCGGCTGTACAATCCCCGACTCTACCGAGGGGGGTTGATAAAACTTGTTCGTCGGGCAAGTAAAGCCCCGTTCTCAAGTATTGATGAGGATAGGGATCGGGGTTGGTTGGTTCGATTTGTTTGAGTAAAAACATCGGACCTAATCCCGGCCGAGGATATGCCATTCCTGAGAAATGGAATATGAAGCGTAAGTGCGACCCTGCTTATCAATTTGTTTACTGTTCTCCCTTTCGACCTTCCTCTTATCAATTTTATATGGCGCAGCTATATCCCGGATGCCGACTGCACTTCCTCATCTTAAAGAATGGCGCCTCCCCTGATACGAGGAGAGCACCGTTGGGAGTCTTAGGTCCAATTGATATGGTTGATTTTCCCTCTTTCTTGGAATCAACGTTCAATGAGGCCCAAATGGAAAAAGAACGTTCCTCGAGCGGAGATCATAGATCGAAAGACCCTTTTCGTGGTTTTTTCAATGGTGTGGATTCGGTGTCCGTGGAAGACATTCTTGGGCTTGGTAATTTAGAGGTACCGAGGAAAAGCTCATCCACCGATACAAGCAGGATTTTTTTCAGTCCAAAATTGGTCGATCAATTTCCCGCGCCGAGCGCTTACCCTGATAAAAAATGGTCCATATCTTTCACCATTCCCAAGGATTCTAGGGTTCTTTCCGCTCCTGTCGGAGTGGCCAGTTATCTTTGGTGCTTGGTGACCGAGGAGGATCAGGCAAAAATGAACGAGGTGGACACGTTCTGCTTGTTCAATGAAGCTCAACAGGCGTTGAATCGGGTAATTTCCTATAAACTCCAGTCGAAGTCCTTTATTTTGTACTTTTAAAATTTCAATTAATTATAACATCCTCCTTTATGTTTGCAGGCCTCGGTACTTCATCATGAAGCCTTGCTCTGATTTCGGAAAGAGTCGAGACGCTATGAACGACTCGAAGGGGAGATGATGAATCTTCGTGCCGAACTGGAACTTTCCCAGAAGGATAATGCTGGCTTGGTCGAGCAAATGGAGCAAAAGCTTGATCAGATTAACCAGCTTTGATCTGAGATAAGCGTGGGTAGAGCTGAGGCCGATGAGTGGAGGAGCAAGATGGATCAGCTGGCCTCGGAAAAAGAGACCTTTCAGGCACAATTAGCTTCAGCAGAAGCTCATCTTAGGGAGGCAAAGGAGAAAATCGAGGCTCAAACCAGGAACACCGACGAGCTCCAATCTCGGATCAACATGGTTATATCAGATCGAGATAATATGGATAACGAGCTAAAAACGGCCAAGTCGGAAGTTGCCATGATCAAAGCCGAGGCTGATGAGCTGGTGGCTCAATATAAGGCCGATGCTGAAGCCGCTCAAGATCAATCAAGGAATATGGTTGATCATATGAAGTGGCAATCTCGCAGGCTTGTCCTTGAAGAGATTCATGCTCGAGGCTTTGATTTATCGGCGGAGATCGAAGATGCGAGGATAGCCGAGGCTGAGGCTAGAAAATTAGCCTTCCCGGAGGAGGATGATTCCGAGCATTTAGTCAGATCTGAAGAATGAGACGACCTCGAAAATTCCGATATCGAGGCGGGTTCCAGTTGAGACCAAGTCGCTCCCGACCAAGTTTTGTCTTTTCCCATGTTTGATATTGTGTATCGAGGTTGCCCGATTTTGTGGAAAGGATTTTCGATATATATATATATATATATAAAGCTTTCTTTTTGCGACTTTTGAAATACCTTAGCCTTTCAAGTACTATTTAATTTGGTATGCCTTTAACCTTTAGAGTTCGGGGTTTACCTTAATAGGTCTCATCCCCCCTCGAGTTTCGTTAACTCGAAACGGCCTTAACTTTTAAAGTTCGGGGTTTGCCTTAATAGGTCTCATCCCCCCTCGAGTTCTGTTAACTCGAAATGGCCTTGACTTTTAAAGTTCGGGGTTTGCCTTAATAGGTCTCATCCCCCCTCGAGTTCCGTTAACTCGAAACGGCCTTAGCCTTTAAAGTTCGGGGTTTGCCTTAATAGGTCTCATCCCCCCTCGAGTTCTGTTAACTCAAAACGTCCTTAGCCTTTAAAGTTCGGGGTTTGCCTTAATAGGTCTCATCCCCCCTCGAGTTCTGTTAACTCGAAATGGCCTTGCCTTTAAAGTTCGGGGTTTGCCTTAATAGGTCTCATCCCCCCTCGAGTTCTGTTAACTCGAAATGGCCTTAGCCTTTAAAGTTCGGGGTTAATGGGTCTTATCCCTCCTCGAGTAAGTTTGTTCTTCGGACGAGTCCCCGAGTGAGAGAATGGTTATTCGAACCAAAAATTAAAGTGGCCCTTGGGCTCGTTTGATCGAAAGTAGGATGTTTGTATGCAAGAGACTTTTCTTTATTCTCGTTCACGCATGTGTACAATTTGTGTTAGGGTTCGATCAATCTATTTGGGCACGGTTCATTTGACCGTTTGGCCCTTACATTGAATCTTATTGATCTTTGACCCTTCAATCCTAGAATATCTTTCCAAGCTAAAATGCCCCCCCCCCCCAAGTATTCGGGGTCGATTGAAGATTGGCTTCGAACACTGTCTTCACCAATTTGCTATCGGCCTTTCGAATCTAAGTTAGCATGATTTAGTAGTTGCCTCATTAAAAACCTTGTCGTAAAACCCATTTTGGGACAAAATCGGTTCAAGGGAAAAAGAGTGCAACGCGTGCTTTCAGACTTAATATCTTGCATTCCCCGATCCAAGGTTCCTCGTTTGATACCTGCAAATGTTAGTTTGTGATGCAAACAAAAATAAAGAACAGGGTCGTACCTTAGCAGTAATACCGTTTCAAGTGACTTAAGTTCCAGTTGTTTGGTAGTTGTTTACCATCCACTATTCCAAGCTTGTATGATCCCTTTCCGGTGATTTTAGTGATACAGTAAGGTCCTTCCCAGTTTTGGTCCCAGCTTCCCTTCATTCGGGTTCCACGTGTTTGGTGTAACATTCCTTAGCACTAAGTCCCCAATGTTGAAATATCAAAGGTTGGTCCTCCTGTTGTAATACCTTTCGATCCTTTGCTTTTGAGCAGCTAGTCGAACAAGGGCGACCTCACGTCTTTCATCTAACAGTTCTAAGTTCATATTCATGGCTTCGTAATTTGATTCCTCTTTCACATACCGGAACCTGACACCTGGCTCCCCGACCTCGACCGGTATCAAAGCTTCAGCGCCATAAACAAGAGAGAACGGGGTGGCTCCGGTGCTGGATTTCTCGGTCGTACGATATGCCCGTAGGACTTCGGGTAATATTTCCTTCCATATCCCTTTGGCATCGGTTAATCTCTTTTTGAGATTATGAAGTATTGTTTTGTTGGTAGATTCGGCTTGTCCATTCCCACTAGGGTGGTAGGGCGTCGATAAGATCCTTTTGATCTTGTGATCTTTGAGGAATTTTGTCACTTTGCTACCGATGAATTGCTTCTCGTTGTCACATACGATCTCGGCTAGCATTCCGAATCGGCATATGATGTGATCCCAAATGAATTCGATCACTTCTTTTTCCCTAACTTTCTCATACGCCTGCGCTTCCACCCATTTAGAAAAATAATCAGTCATAAATAGTATAAATTGAGCCTTACCTGTGTTCGGAAGAGGGCCAATGATGTCTATCCCCCATTTCATGAACTGCCATGGCGATAGGACTGAGTGGAGTGTCTCCCCGGGTTGATGGATCATCGGGGCGTGCCTTTGGCATTCGTTACATCTTCGAACGAACTCCTTTGCGTCTTTTTCCATGTTGACCCAATAGTAACCAGCTCTGATTATTTTACGAATTAGCGGCTCGGCGCCGGAATGGTTCCCGCAAGTACCTTCATGGATTTCCCTTAAAATGTATTTAGTGTCGCCCGGTCCCAGACATATCGCGAGTGGGCCGTCAAATGTTCTTCCGAACAAGGTTCCGTCATCGAACAAGCTGAACCGGGCCGCCTTCGTACGCAGGGCCCTCGACTCTTTTGGATCCGAGGGGAGTTTGCCGGAACTGAGATATTCTACGTATTTGTTCCTCTAATCCCAAGTTAGACTTGTCGAATTGATCTCAGCGTGGCTTTCTTCCACTACCGACCTCATGAGCTGTACGACCTTTCCAGAATCGACCTCGTCATCTTCAATCGACAACCCCAAGCTGGCGAAGGCCGTCAGCCTCGCTGTTTTGATTCCGAGGTATATGTTGTAAGGTCCATTCTTTGAACCGATGCAACGTCACTTGCAGTTTGTCTAAGTATCTTTGCATTCGCCCATCCCTGACCTCGAACGTTCCATTGACTTGATTTACCACAAGAAGGGAGTCGCACTTGGCTTTGATCACTTCTGCTCCTAGGCTCTTGGCTAGTTCTAGGACTGCAATCATGGCTTCATATTCTGCCTCGTTGTTAGTTAGTTTCATAGTCTTAAATAGATTGTCGAATTGTGTTACCAGTTGGTGGCTTCAACACGATGCCAAGTCCGGATCCCTTCGCGTTCAAAGCACCATCCATATTCCTGAAGGAGTCCATGAGCTAGCTAACAATTCTCTTTCGACCTCGAGTATTAGAGATGGTGTAAAATCAACCACAAAGTCTGCCCACACCTGAGATTTGATGGCGGTTCGAGGTCGATATTCAATGTCGTCCCACTTATTTCTATGGACCATTTGGCCAATCGACCTGAGAGCTCGGGCTTATGCATCACGTTTCTCAATGGGTAAGTTGTTACGACACATATGGGATAATGTCAGAAATACGGTTTTAGTTTCCTAGAAGCGCTTAGCAAAGCGAGCCCCAATTTTTCCAAGTGAGGATACCTAGTCTCGGCTTCGCCTAAGGTTCTGCTGACATAATAAATCGAAAATTGTGTACCTTGTTCTTCTCGGACTAGGACTCTGCTTACCGCTATCTCCGGGACTGCCAGGTAAAGGTACAGTTTTTCGTCCATCTTCGGTGTATGAAGCAACGACGGGCTCGATAAATATCTTTTGAGCTCTTCCAAAGCATGCTGGCATTCTGGAGTCCATGAAAAGTTGTTCTTCTTTTTCAATAGAGCGAAGAACTGGTAGCTTTTATCGAACGACCTCGAAAGGAATCACCCTAAAGCGGCTACCCGTCCGGTCAGCTTTTGTACGGCTTTCACATTATCTATGACTGTGATGTCCTCAATAGCCTTGATTTTTCGGATTGATCTCGATTCCACGATTCGAGACCATGAATCCGAGGAATTTACCTGAATCCACACCAAACACGCACTTTTCCGGGTTCAACTTCATATTGTACTACTTCAACACACTGAATGTTTCCTGCAAATGGTTTAAATGATCCTCTGCTCGTAGGGATTTAACTAACATGTCATCAATATAAACCTCCATTGTCTTTCCTAGTTGTTTTTCGAACATTTTGGTTTACTAAGCGTTGGTATGAGGCTCCAGCAATTTTTAACCCAAACGGCATTACATTGTAACAGTATGTGCCATATTTAGTGATGAAGGAAGTTTTTTCCTGATCACCTGGGTCCATCCGTATTTGGTTGTAGCCGGAGTATGCATCGAGAAAACTAAGGGTCTCATGGCCGGCGGTAGCATCGATCATGCAATCGATGTTGGGTAAGGGGAAAGAGTCTTTTGAACATGCTTTATTCAAGTCTTTATAATCTACACACATTTTTAATTTATTCTCTTTTTTAGGGACTACTACTACGTTTGGCAACCACTCCGGGTATTTAACCTCCCAAATAGACCCTATCTTTAGAAGTTTAGTTAATTCATCCTTGATGAACGCATGTTTGATTTCGGATTGAGGCCTCCTTTTTTTGTTTGACTGAATGAAACTTCGTCCAGGCTCAGCTTGTGAGTGGTTATCTTCGACGGTATACCTGTTATATCAAGGTGGGACCAAGTGAAGAAGTCTTCGTTAGTTGTAAGGAATCGAATAAGTTTTGTCCTAAGCTCGAGGCTCAACCCCGAGCCCAGGTATACCTTTCGTTCGGGCAAGTCTTCTCGCAGTGTGACTTGTTCCAGTTCCTCGACAGTTGATTTGCTGGCATCGGAATCATCGGGGTGATGAAAGATCTGGGAATTCCATAATCATCATCCTCAACATATACTTGTCTATCCATATTTTCCGAAGATGGTATTTGTGATTGCTATTTTGTCTTGCTCTCGAACCTTTGGTTAGGAACCGTTGGTGTTGGTATCATTTCTTCCACCGTGAACATCTCTTTCGTAGCTGGTTGCTCCCCGTAAACCGTTTTAACTCCATCGGGCGTCGTAAACTTCAAAATCTGGTGTAATGTCGAAGGTACCGCCCTCATGTCATGGATCTATGGCCTTCCAAATAGAGCATTGTATCTCATGTCCCCTCCGATTACACAGAAGTTTGTTTCTCGAACGGTTCCTGTAGTATTTATTGGCAACATTATTTCACCCTTGGTGGTTTCACATGCCATATTGAACCCGTTAAGTATTTGGACTGTAGGAACGATCCTATCTGACAGGCCGAGTTGCTCCACGACCCACGATCGGATTATATTGGCCGAACTACCTGGGTCGATTAACACACATTTTACTCTAACTTTACGTATGAGTACATATATTACCAGTGTGTCATTGTGGGGTTGTACAATTCCTTCCGCATCCTCATCGTTAAAATATAAAGTCCCATCTGTCGCATAATCCCGAGTGCGCTTTTTCCTAGTGATGGATATTTTGGTACGTTTCAGCATCGGACCTTGAGGGGTATCTACTCCACCGATAATCATGTTGATTGTATGTTGCGGTTCTTCCTGGCCTGTCTATTTACTCCTATTTCCAAAGTGATTTTTTTCTCGGTCGCTCAAGAATTCTCGAAGGTGTCCGTTATTGAGTAACCGGGCTACTTCTTCTCTCAGTTGCCGACAGTCTTCTGTTTTATGACCGTGAGTGCCGTGATATTTGCATATCTGATTAGGATCCCTTTGGGTTGGATCGGATTGCAATGGTCGAGGCCATTTAGTATCTTTGATGCGACCAATAGTAGATACGATAGTGGCAGCATCAACATTAAAATTATACTCCGATAATCGAGGTGCTTCTTTATGCCCGATGGGCTTTTCGAAATTGCTTTTGGTCATGAGACCCCGGCTGTTCTGACCTTGGTCATTTCTTCTTTCATGTCTTGGAGAGTTTTGCCCGGATACGCCGATTTTCCTGTCCCCGTGATATGGCCGATGTCGCTCTCTATTTGATCTTGGTTCGCGATAAACTTCCCTTCGGATTTTGTCATAAGTTCTAATGGGGTAAATGGATCCCGAAGGGGATCCGAGCTCATCGTCTTCGACTTTGATTTTTGACTGGTACCGATTATGTACGTCAGCCCATGTGACGGCAGGGTACTCTATTAAGTTATGTTTTAGTTATTGTGAAGCCGCTGAGCTTCGAACATTGAGCCCTTGAGTGAAAGCTTGAACAGTCCAATCGTCTGTAACCGGTGGAAAATCCATCTGTTCCATTTGGAATCGAGACACGAATTCTCTGAGCACCTCGTTATCCTTCTGCCTGACTTTGAAAAGGTTCGATTTTCGCGTTTTGACCTTGATGGTGCCTGCGTGTGCCTTCACAAAAGAATCTGCAAGCATAGCAAACGAGTCAATAGAATTAGGGGGTAAGTTGTAATACCATGTCATGGCTCCTTTCGACAAGGTTTCCCCAAATTTCTTCACAGAACGGATTCGATCTGGTCATCCTCCAGGTCGTTCCCTTTGATAGCGCATGTATATGCGGTTACATGTTTCGTTTGGGTCGGTCTTTCAGTTATATTTGAGGATTTCTGGCATACGAAATTTCTTATGTATCGGTTTCGGAGCTGCGCTCGGTGGAAAAGGTTTTTGTACGAACTTTTTGAAATCTAGGCCTTTTAATACCGGGGGTGCTCCTGCGATTTGATCCATCCTAGAGTTGTACGTTTCCACCTTCTTGTTATTTTCCTTGAGTTTTTTCTCCCCAGATTCTATTCGTTTAGTTAGTTCTTCGAGCATCTTCATAATTCCAGGGTTTGCCCTCGATTCACCCTCATTCAACCCTCCTACAACCGATCCATCTCTATGGGTAATTTCCCGGGAAGGGCCAGGCTTAACCCTGTTTGAGATTTGGCTTCGGTTTTGTAACTGAGCTATGGCTGCCTGTTGGGCTTGCAACATTTCGAAGATCATCCGGAGGCTGATTCCGTCCCTTTCATCATTTTGGGAATTTTGTGTCATCGGTCGAATTCCCCTATGAATGCTATTTGAGGGGCCGGTAAGCTGATCTGCATCACCGGGCGCTATGTTGTTATTTTCGCCTTGATGATCGAACTCGTTATCAACGTGTAGAAGTGCCGATTCAGAGTTTGACATTTCCGTGTTGCAACCTAGAATCAGAAACACTTCAAAGAGAAAGTGTAAAACAATGTGTGTGACAAGAAATTATATCAAATATCCACTATTATCCTCAGTCCCACGGTGGGCGCCAAATTGTTTACCCTAAATTTCGGATAACAATTGAATTTATACGTGGTTTTAAGGATACGTGGCCTAATTTGATACAAATGACGAATAATATAAAGAAAATTAAAATTAAGGGATAAATAGAGAAGAAACGCAAACCACCCGAGTTAGACACTCTTGGCCGTTGACTGATCCTTCTTGGGCAGAAACTGATTATAATGAAAATTAAAACAAGTTGATAATAAAATGATTCAAGAGAGCAATATATCATTATTTTTTCCTATCTATTGATGATTCGTGTAAAAAAAAAGATGTCCCTTTAAATGGTTCAACTCTCCCTTTATATAGTAGGGAAGTCATACATCTTGTAAACTGTTATGCAAGGTAAAAATCTCCGTACAAGGTAAAAAATCTCCTGATTTGCTAATTAAACAGTTCTATTAATTAGGGGCGAGATTCCTGCCGTGATGTTCGTCCCATCACGGATTTTCCGGTTTTCCGTCATTTAGGTTTGATGATCTTCCCTTGGATATTTTCGGAGTCAAGCTCGATCTCGAATCACGGGCTCGGTGTTATCGAGGTTGGACATTCTGGCTTCGTGTTCCGCTTTGATGAAGCTCGGGTTCGATCTTCGACCCTACGCATTCCAACCCGATCTATCGAGCAATAGTTGAACTCGATATTAACCATATAGAGTCGAGCCCGATTTTAATCCCATATAGGTGGGCCCGATTTCGACCGTATACAATATCCAACATATAATGCACTTATAAAGAGTAAAAAAGACGAACGACATTTCGATAGGACCTTCGTGCTTTTGATATAGTAGATAATGTAATGATACTTATTATCGTGTAATAGTTGTTGATGATGTAATTTATCATATTTTAATTTAGAAATTGAGGTGAATTGCTTAAACGCTTAAGAATATATCTTCAAGAATTGCTTCTTTTGGATTGAAAATTTTGTTTAAAATTTTGAAAAACTTAGATTTGAAACCTAAATTTATCTTTAGAAAACACATAAAGAAGTTTTCCCGAAAACAAAAGGATAGATTTAATTGATTATATGTTTTAATAGATAACTAACTGTTGGATAAAATTTAACGAAGATCCATGTCCGCTATGGAAACTTTTAGCTTACATATTCTCAATATGAATAGGAATGTGTTGTACTTGAGCATTAATTATTTTTTCCCTTGGCTAATCAACTTTTTAAGTTAATTTAAATATGAAGACGGATCGTTGTGCACTACAGAAAGTTCAGTCAGCGTTTTGTATAAAATAAATTCTGGGGTTTTCGAACGTCTACAATATTCATCCACGTAACTTTTTAGAGTTTTAGTTTATGTACCTTAATCATTAAAGCTCAAATAAATTAAAGTAAATCATTTAATTGCAAAAATATATACTCCTATATATTAAGTACTATTTTAAGTGATTTTACAACTTTAATTGCATAATGGTGTGATTCCAGAATGTTTAGTTTTATTTTGTCCATTGATTCTGCCAAAATATTATTATTGAGTTTGGTTGTTTTTTTATTTTTTTTTGAGAAACTGATTATTGATCTTCGTACAATTTACTTACAAATAGTTTTAGAATATCTATGCAATTGAAAGTTTATTACTTTTGGTACGTGTTTTACAATATTGGACATATGATCTTCGTGTGTCGCACGAACATAGAGACTAGTATTTATCTATTTATTTATAAAAGCACAAATATCCTATATTAAATATTAAACGATCAAAATATTCTTAAAATATTAAATGCTATGTTAAATATTAAACGACCAAAATTTTCTTAAAATATTGAATACTTTTTATACCCTTAATTATTTATATAAATTTTCACCGTAAGTTATAATAGAAGGACACGACTGAAAATACTACATATTAAGATATGGAGTTGTGATAGAATAGAGATTTAACGTTGAAAAGTAGAGTTATTAATGAAATAAGAATTGGTTCTAAATAAGGTATGTATATATCACGTAGGACAAAGTTGTAAGCAATAAGGAATCAAATACGCAATGTTTCTTGATTTTCGTTTTATTCTTGGATAAAATTTTTGTTTTAAATTTCGTGGGTTTGTTCCCTGAAATACCTATGTGTTTTTGTTTACAATAATTCTCTTTATTCTACAAATTGATATTGATAAACTTCCTTTTTGGTAAAATTGATAAACTTTCTTTGCCAGTAAAGTCTAATGATAATGTTTGATTTACTTTGCAGGTATTTTGTCTTTTACAAATCTGAAAGATCAATGGAGATGTGATAACAAAGACACAATATAGATTAACAAGTTAAATCCTTGAAGACTGATTCACTTTTAGAAATCTTCTTCTATATAAAATCTTTGCAGTTAAGTAGAGAACTTGCACTTTTCCTCATTGATACAGGACGTTGATGGGCATCATCACTTTCGTTTATATTTTTTTTGAAATCTTTTACCTTCTTTTTACTTGTTTGATGTGTGGAACTTGAAGAATTTTACATACAGATGGAGGAATTTTTTCATTATTATTAGATAATGGACTCCTTCTTTATGTTATGCACGTGTAGTGGAGAAGCAAACGAGTTAGTATCGTACTATCATTATATCGTTCTAATTCGTGATGCTTGATCTAATTGAAATAGTGGCTGATGATGCATATTTCATCAAGAGAAAATTATCTGTCACTACCTTTAATATGAGATCTTATTGGATGACTTCTCCGACTTCTTTTATGTTTTTCTCTAGTTTCTCTAATTATGATAAATTTATTATTGATTCGGTCAATTATTAGGGACAAATCCTGATTCTTGAAAAGGTTTGGGATCAAAGTGTTTGGACACTAAACATTAGAATTGTTCAGATTATCATGACACATCTCGTATTTGTCTTAGGCGATCTTCCCTTCCATAGATAGTCAGAGAGATATAAAGCCCCCACATACAAATTATTTGAACGTAAGATGTTATGTTTTAATAGTTTGATCGAGTTACGCATCTAATTGTTCTTTCTTTTCTGATGCAGGTTTCCCTACATTCAAAATATTTGAGCTATTCTTGATTTTACACTTTGATCTTAAATTTGGATGTATTACTGATCGAAAGCTCATCAATCATGTCTCTTTCCTCACAACATACTTCTTTCCAAATATATATATATATATATATATATATATATATATATATATATTCATTATATATTAATTGTCTTTAAAATGTCAATATATTATATTTCTTTCGGTATAACTATCTCGAGCTTAAAAGCACAAGGGGTGATAATGAGTCTTTTCTTACAGGATGTCCTTGAGCGGACATGATGGTGAGTTTTTAATTTGTAAAATTTTGGTCAAAGATTTGCCGTGAGGTTATATGGATGCATGCCAAAAAACACTAAGACATAATTAGATGGGAGCACCGGGTCGTGATGAATATATATTCCGAAGCAAATTAAATTTGTGATAAATCCGTTTAAGATCATGCGTTTAGAGATCTTTGTAACTATAAGACAACTTTACATCCAAACTCTTTTAACTTTCAATTATATCATTGATAAAGGTTGAACTACAAAAAAACATAAAAAATTCTCGGTAAAATTAGCCAAATAAATAACACTTGATCTGCTAATTAACCATCACAAATATAACTATTTCTTGAATCATAAGACCTCTTTTTATTTCAAATCGCTTCGGAACTTAATTTTTAGTGGAGAAAAATAAAAAATACATATCTAATTAATTTAATTAATTTTTCATTTTTGAAGGTTTGAACAATATTTAATTATTTTAAATTTAAATAATAGGTCTACATGCAAGTAAAATTTATCATTTTATAGAAAATCTTACTCAACTGAGAGCGGATATGCGTGCAATGCACGTACATAGAAGCTAGTTATATTAAAAGCACGAAGGTCCTATCGAAATATTGATCGTCTTTTTTATCCTTCGTAGTGAATTCCACATTGGATATAATTATAATTATAGCAATTATTTTTTTTCTTTTGGAAAAAAATATATTTGCGTGTGCTTTCCTTTAGGTTTATCATTCTTTAGATTTTACTTTGTTTTGGATTCTTTCCGATTTTTTTTTTTACGTTTTTTGTTTCGTTTAGGTTTAGGATTCTAAACTTGAATACATTTTTCTTGGTTTACGATTTTTTACTTACATTGTATCTTCTACTTTCATTGTTACTTAAGGTGTGTATTTTCTTTGTTTAATTAGGTTGAGGATTACGCTTAGGTTTAGATTATCAACAGTAGGTTTTGCGTCTTCGCTTTAGAATTTTAGGACCAAAATAGGTCAGAATAAGGAGGAGCTGACCACTTTTATAAAAGAAGCCACAATTTTAATATTCTTTATCATAAACTCTTCATCGTATCGATATTGTGATTTGAGCTAAATTTTCTTACTTATAACATGTTCTTAAAGTTATGCAAACAACTGCAAATTAAAAAGTTGTGAATTGTGATTTTTGTTTATAATATTTCATATATGATCATTAGTTCAAAATTAACTTATTTATAAATAATGTACATATTGTTTCGATCAATATAGGCGTAACATAAAATTGGTAGGCATTTTAACTCATTTCAATTGAAGAATTTATCAATTCAAGATTATTTTTGTTCAATATTTTATAGTTAAAATTACTAAAATTGTTATGCCATCTTTTTTTCTATGTTCTATAGTTAAAAATTTAAAATTATTAATTGTTATGTCAACTCAAGCTGCGTGCTCGTATTTGGTACGAAAAATTAATTTGATTACCTCTTTTACTCGACTACATTATACATATTATAATTTTAAATTTGTGTTCTTTAAGAGTAACTTTTGATCCTAGGTCTTCCTGTTCCGTTATCTGGCTTATGTTCTTCATGTAGCATTCAGACAGAATGACTCTATGAAATTACGTCGATACTTTCACATATTATGGGTAAAATAGTATACATTTCTATTTTTCCCCCGAGGAATCTTTAAAATTCCTAATACTTAGCTTTCAATTCGCCTCTGACCATCGAATTTCTCAATATGAGAGACCATTCCAAATATTGTTAAACCAGAACTATTATAATCCTTTTTAGAAAAAAGTGACTTAACTAACGAAAGAAAAATAAAACCAGATACATTCTTAAAAGAAAGAACTTTAACTTTTATTTAATATAATACAAGGAAAGGAAAAAGGTCTCTCCTTGCATCTATTCAAAATTACCACAGTTTCATTGGTTCAAGTAAATAATTATGCTTTTCTCATAAATTTTGTTTTCCCAAATACCTATAGGAGCTTTTAAACTTGGCTCCATTTTTTATTTTGACACTTTTAACTGAGGCTACTACCTACTGAACACTAAAATCTTATCTTACTTATACCTATTAAACACATTTTATATAATTATATGGGGTCAAATTCCATCGCTTGCATAGGGAATATCGGTTTCGAATTCGTACGACCAGCGTCGATTGGAGTTACTGCTCGATAAGCCGAGATT
The DNA here is from genome assembly GCA_002018475.1 of Nicotiana obtusifolia. Lineage (NCBI taxonomy): Eukaryota > Viridiplantae > Streptophyta > Magnoliopsida > Solanales > Solanaceae > Nicotiana > Nicotiana obtusifolia. The sequence continues at coordinate 49,667 of MCJB01029846.1, read as the reverse complement.
GAAACATCGAGAGATGAAGGTCGAGACCGGATGTCATCGAAACGGAGCTCGAAGCCAAGGTGTCGGAGAGGAGATCGTTGAGGTCGATTAGGGTAAAACGCCCTAGGGTAAAATTACCAGATTTGCGTAACAGAAGGACCAGAAATCCCGTGATACGTAAATATCTCGGCGGGAATCACGGCGAAAATCAGCAAAGACGTTGAAGTCATTAATTCTAGGGATATTTTACCTTGTAGATAGGTTTTTTACCTTGTATAAGACTCATTCCCCTCCCTATATAAAGGGGTAACATAATTGTAAAAGGCATCACACAATCAACGATCAATATACAAGAATACAGTCTGCTCTAGTTGTTTTCTTTATCTATTTGCTTCATATTTTATCTATCTTAGAGAATTCTACCACAGTGAAGCTATTCTGCATTGGTGGTTTGTATTCTTTCTCAATTTACTACTGAATTCAGTCTTTATTTTCATTCATCCTTTATATCAACCAAATCACGTGTCCTTAAAATCAGGTACAAATTTAATTGTTATCCGAAGCCAAGGGTAAATAGTTTGGCGCCCACCGTGGGGCTAAGGATAATAGTGAGCGTTTGATACAACTTTCTGTCACACAAATTATTTTACGCTTGTTCTTTGGAGAATTTTTGATTTCAGGTTACAATACAACCATGTCACACTCACAATCTGTGCCTCTGTACGTCAGTGACGAGTTTGACCACCAGGGTGAAAACAACAACGTAGTGCCCGGAGATGAGGTTCCAATCGACGCTAACTCACAAATGGCGTTCGATGTGGATCGAACCACCGACCCATCAAACAGTGTTCGTAGAGAACACCGATCAACAACTCGAGGACCCCAAAACGACGAAGGGGACGAGATTAGCCTCAGAGTGATCTTTAACATATTGCAAGCCCAGCAAGCGGCCATCGCTCAACTGCAAAATCGGAGCCAAATTTCGTATAAGGTTGAGGCTGGCCCTTCTTGGGGAACCATCCCTGAAAATGAACTGATCGCAGGAGAACCGAGCGAAGGCGGATCGGGGGCGAATTCCGGGATCATGAAGATGCTTGAGGAAGTCGAGTTTGGCGCAAAGAAGATCGAGGCTAATGACAAAAAGGTGGAGACATATAATTCGAGGGTAGATCAAATCTCGAGGACACCCCTGATATTGAAAGGCTTAAATTCCAAGAAATTGTGCAGAAACCTTTCCCGTCAAGTGCCACTCCAAAACCCATAACGAAGAAATTTCGCATGCCGGAAATTCTCAAATACAACGGAACAACCGATCCAAATGAGCATGTGACAGCCTACACGTGCGCCATAAAGGGAAATGACTTCGAAGACGATGAGATCGAGTCCGTTCTTTTGAAGAAATTCGGAGAAACCTTATCAAAAGGGGCAATGACTTGGTATCACAATTTGCCCCCAAATTCCATCGAATCTTTTTCCATGCTTGCGGATACCTTCGTAAAAGCACATGTAAGTGCCATCAAAGTGGAGACACAAAAATCGGACTTGTTTAAAGTTAGACAAAAGGATAACGAGATGCTTAGGGAATTTGTATCTCGTTTTCAGATGGAACGGATGGACCTGCCACCGGTCACTAACGATTGGGCCGTACAAGCCTTCACCCAAGGACTCAACGCTCGAAGTTCAACGGCTTCACAGCAGCTTAAACAGAACTTGATTGAATATCCAGCCGCCACATGGGCAGATATACACAACCGATACCAGTCAAAGATCAGAGTCGAGGACGACTAACTTGGAGCCCCTTCGGGATGTATTTACCCCATCAGAACTCATGATAGGGTTTGAAGGAATATTTATCGAGAACCGAGATTGAGCAGAGACAGACATCGACCATATCCTGGGGACAGGAAAGTCATTCCAGCAAGGACACTAAGTGGCTTCGACTGCTGCAATCAGAACCTGCCAAAAGAGACCCTCGTTTGATATGCAAATATCATGGTACACATGGGCACAAGACATAAGACTATCGACGGTTGAGAGAGGAGGTGGCACGATTGCTCGAAAATGGGCATCTTCGAGAGTTTTTGAGCGACCGAGCCAGAAACCATTATGGGAACAGGAATAAGCAAGTGAACCAAAAGGAGCCACAACACACAATTAATATGATCATCGGTGGAGTAGATGCGCCCCAAGGTCCGATATTAAAGCGCACTAAGATATCCATCACCCGGGAAAAGCGCACTCGGGATTATGCGATGGAGGGAATCTTGCATTTCAGTGAAGAAGATGCGGAAGGAATTATGCAGCCTCACAACGGCGCGTTAGTAATATCGGTGCTTGTACACAAAACAAAGGTAAAGTGCGTACTGGTCGATCCTGGTAGTTCGGCCAACATAATCCGATCATGGGTTATCGAACAACTCGGGCTGACAGACCGAATTGTCCGTGTAATTCGGGTTCTCAATGGATTCAACATGGCGTGCGAAACGACCAAAGGCGAAATAACATTGCCGGTAAACACTGCCGGTACCATTCGAGAAACAAAATTCTGCGTGATTGACGGAGACATGAGGTACAACGCCCTGCTCGGGAGACCGTGGATTCACGATATGAGAGCGGTACCCTCAAAACTACACCAAGTGTTGAAATTCCCATCGACTGATGGGATTGTAACATTTTATGGGGAACAGCCAGCTGCAAAAGAGATGTTCGCAGTGGAAGAAGCAGTACCAATACCAGCAGCTCCTTCTCAAAGGATCAAATAGCAATCACATGCATTGCCTTCGAAAAACGAAGGTGAACAGGAGCATCTCGAATATGACAACTACGGGGTTCCCCGATCATTCGTCGGTCCCGATGAATCCGACGCAACTAAATCAACGGTCGAGGAACTCGAGCAAGTTTCACTCCAAAAAGACTCGCCGGATCGAAAGGTATACCTGGGCTCGGGCCTAAGTTCCGAGCTCAGGACAAAACTTATACAATTTCTTATAGCTAACGAAGATTCTCTCGCTTGGTACCATCTCGACATAATAGGTATACCACCGGAGATAACGACCCACAAACTAAGCATCGATCCGAAATTCCGGCCGGTCAAGCAAAAAAGGAGGCCTCAATCCGAAGTCAAACAAGCGTTCATCAAAGATGAGGTAACTAAGCTTTTAAAAATAGGGTCCATTCGGGAAGTTAAATACCCAGCAAACGTAGTTGTAGGCCTTAAAAAGGAAAATAAATTAAGATTGTGCATAGATTATAAGGATTTAAACAAGGCATGCCCTAAAGATTCTTTTCCTTTACCCAATATCGATCGCATGATCGATGCTACTGCTAGCCATAAGACCCTTAGCTTTCTCGATACTTACTCTGGCTATAACCAAATAAGAATGGACCAGGATGATCAGGAAAAGACATCCTTCATCACCAAGTATGGTTCATACTGTTATAATGTGATGTCATTCGGGTTAAAGAATGCGGGGGCCACTTACCAACGCCTAGTAAAAAAAATGTTCGAAGAACAACTAGGAAAAACAATGGAGGTTTATGTTGATGATATGTTAGTTAAGTCCCTGCTAGCAGAGGACCATTTGAGCCATTTGCAGGAGACGTTCGATGTGCTGAGACAGTACAACATGAAGTTGAACCTGGAGAAATGCGCATTTGGCTTGGGCTCGGGAAAATTCCTCGGTTTCATGGTCTCGAATCGAGGAATAGAAATCAACCCTGAGAAGATCAAGGCCATTGAAGACATTACAATTGCAGACAATGTAAAGGTCGTACAAAAGCTGACAGGCCGAATAGCCGCTCTGGGCTGATTCATCTCGAGATCATCCGATAGGAGTCACCGATTTTTCAACCTGTTGAAAAAGAAGAACAATTTCTCGTGGACTCCGAAGTGTCAGCGCGTTAGAAGAACTTAAGGGATACCTTTCTAGCCCACCTTTGCTGCATACGCCAAAAACAGGGGAGCGACTATACCTATACCTTGCCGTCTCGGAAGTAGCGGTAAGTGGGGTCCTGGTTCGAGAAGAACAAGGTATGCAGTTTCCTATTTATTACGTTAGTAGAACATTAGGCGAGGCCGAAACTAGATACCCTCATCTAGAAAAATTAGCACTCGCTTTACTGAGTGTCTCCAGGAAACTGAAACCCTACTTCCAATGTCATCCCATATGCGTCGTAACGACCTACCCATTGAGAAACATAACGTACAAGCCCAAGCTATCTGGCCGATTGGCCAAGTGGGCCATCGAAGTGAGCGGGTAGGATATTGAGTACCGGCCCCGAACTGCGATTAAGTCTCAAGTGTTGGCGGATTTCCTTGCCGATTTTGCGCCGTCACTAACACCCGAGGTCGAAAGAGAATTAATGACCGAATAGGGGACTCCCTCGAGAGTGTGGACCTTGTTCATAGACGGCGCCTCGAACGCGAAGGGATCGGGGCTTGGTATCGTACTAAAGCCCCCGACTGGGAATACAATTCGACAATCTATCAAGACTGTAAAATTAACTAACAACGAAGCAGAGTATGAAGCTATGATTGCAGGTTTAGAACTGGCCAAAAGCCTGGGAGCGGAGATAATCGAAGCCAAGTGCGATTCCCTCCTTGTAGTCAATCAAGCAAACAGGACTTTCGAAGTCAGAGAAGGGAGAATGCAGAGGTATTTGGACAAGCTTCAAGTCACACTGCATAGGTTTAAAGAATGGACCTTGCAACACATACCTCGAGAGCAAATCAGTGAGGCCGACGCCCTCGCCAATTTGGGATCATCGGTCGAAGATGATGAGATCGAGTCCGAGAAGGTCGTACAACTTTTTGAGGTCGGTAGTAGAGGAAGACCATGCGGAAATCAATTCAACAAGTTTGACTTGGGATTGGAGGAATAAGTATATAGAGTATCTCAACTCCGGTATGCTCCCCTCGGACCCAAAAGAATCGAGAACATTGCGAACGAAGGCAGCTCGGCTCTGTTTATCCGATGACGGAACCCTATTTAGAAGGACATTCGGTGGCCCCCTCGCAATATGTCTGGGACCGGGTGACACCGAATATATCTTAAGGGAAATACACACGAAGGCACATGCGGGAATCATTCCGGCATCGAATCCCTGGTCCAAAAAATAATCCGAGACGGCTATTATTGGATCGATACGGAAAAAGATGCAAAGGAGTTCGTTCGCAAGTGTAACGAGTGCCAAAGGCACGCACCGATGATCCACCTGCCCGGGAGACACTGCATTCAGTCTTGTCACCGTGGCCATTCATGAAATGGGGAATGGACATCGTCGGCCCTCTCCCCTACACGCCAGGTAAGGCTCAATTCATTCTTTTTATGACTGACTATTTCTCCAAATGGGTTGAAGCGCAGGCATGCGAGAAGGTTAGGGAAAAGGAAGTGATCGACTTCATCTGGGATCACATCGTATGTCGATTTAGGATGCCATCAGAAATCGTGTGCGATAATGGGAAACAATTCATCGGTAGCAAAGTGACAAAGTTCTTCGAAGATAACAAGATCAAAAGGATCCTATCGACGCCCTATCATCCCAGCGGCAATGGACAGGCTGAATCGACCAACAAAACCATAATTCGAAACCTCAAGAAGAGGTTAACCGACGCGAAGGGAAAGTGGAAAGAGATATTGCCTGAAGTCCTATGGGCGTATCGCACAACCGAGAAAACCAGTACCGGGGCCACTCCTTTCTCCCTAGTGTACGGTGCTGAAGCGTTAATACCAGTCGAAGTAGGCAAACCGAGTATCAGGTTCCGCTTTACAACCGAGGAGTCAAATCGCGAAGCTATGAATACCAGTTTGGAATTGTTGGATGAAAGGAGGGAAGCAGCCCTTGTTCGATTGGCCGTCCAAAAGCAAAAGATTGAAAGGTACTACAACCAGAGAACCTATCTTCGACATTTCAACATTGGAGACCTAGTGCTCAGGAAACTCACACCCAATACTCGAGACCCAAACGAAGGGAAGTTAGGGCCAAAATGGGAAGGGCCTTACTCCATCCTAAAGATCACCAGAAAAGGATCGTAAAAGCTTGGAACAATGGACGGCAAACAGTTGCCGAACAATTGGAACATAAACCACTTGAAACGATACTATTGTTGAGGTATGGTCCTTCATTCTTCATTTGTTTGTTTTATGTTACTAACACCTGTAGGTATCAAGTAACCTCGAGCCAGGAAAGCACAAGACATTAGGACTGAAAGCACGCATTGCCCTTTTTTTCCCTTCGACCGGTTTTATCCCAAATTAGGTTTTACGACAAGGTTTTTAACGAGGCAACCATAAAACGTGCTAACTTAGACTGGTTGCACATCGAAGGCAACAATGTACGGTGCTAAATTTCTATCGACCTTAAATATCAGAAGACTGCTTAGCTACTTCAGTTCGGGAAAACTTCTCTTAGATCATTAGGAATCAATGTAAGGGTCAAACGGTCAAAAGAACTGTGCCCAAATAGATTGATCTATCTCCTAAGCAAATTGTACAAGCACTTAAATGCTAATAAAAGTTCTTTTGCACCAATATCCTGTCTCCGAGCCCAAGGGCCATTTCAATTTTCGTTGTACGATCGAAAACTAACATTGCTCAGAGTTTCATACGAAAATCAAAGGGGAATAAGACCTGTTAAGGCGAACCTCGATTTCTTAAAAGGCTAAGGCCGTATCGAGCTAATAAAACTTGAAGGGGAGTAAGACCTGTTAAGGCAAACCCCCATTTCTTAAAAGGCTAAGGCCGCATCGAGCTAATGAAACTCGAAGGGAAGTAAGACCTATTGAGGAAAACCCCAGACCTTTTTGAAGCTAAGGCCTTACCAAATCGATCGAAGAAAGGGAAAGTCTGCTAAGGCATATATTGAAATTGGCTAAGTCTAAACTAAGCCTGAAGAGCAGAAAATTCAACAAGTTGAACCATCGGTTCTAAGTACGGAGAATCAAAATAAGTCAAGCAAGGAAGGGAAAGAAAGAAAGATTTATATATATATAGAACAAAGTATGTTATAGAAATGGGGACTTCATTACAAAAAATAAAAATAAAAATAAAAAATATATATATATATGTTATACAAAAGAGAGGCGCTTTATTCAGAATTATCAGAGTCTTCTTCTTCTTCTTCTTCTAGGAAGGCCTATTTCTGGCTTCGGCTTCGATCTCTTTTGCATCATCGATCTTAGTAGATAGATAGAAGCCCCGAGCTTGTAACTCTTCAAGAACAGATAGGCGGGTTTGGCACTTGGTATATTCGACCAAAATCTTCGATTGTTCCTGAGCGGCCTCTGCATCGGCCCTGTATTAGGCTACTAACTCATCGGCCTCAGCCTTGGATGCAGTAACCTCCGATTTTGCCTATTGCAGCTCGTTGACCAAAATTTCACGATCCGAAGTGAGCGTCTCGAATTGGGATTGAAGCATATCGGTGCTCTTAGTCAGAGCCCCGATTTTCTCTTGTGCCTCCGATAGTTGATTTTCCAAACAAACCATTTGATCTTGGAGGGCCTCTTTTTCCAAAGTCAGCAGATCGGTCTTGGTTCTCCATTCATTGATTTCTGCTTTGGCCTCACTCACCGCAGATCGGAATCAGTTTATTCGGTCAAGTTGTTGCCCCATCTGGTCGATCATGCCAGAATTTTCTTTACGCACAAAGTCTAGTTCGGCCCGAAGGGTCGACATCTCCCCTTCGAGCCACTCATGACATGCCTTTTCTTCCCTTTGTCGAAGAAAAGCCTCATGATGAAGCACCGATGCCTACAAGTACAAGAGAAAATATGACAGTTAGCCAAAGTTTGAAATGTAAAATGGCGAACACCAGACAAGACTTATCGGAAGTTTACCTTATTTGATGCTTGTTGAGCCTCATTGAACAAGCAGGCTGCATCCACCTCGTCCATTGCGGCCTGATCTTGTTTGGTCACCAAACACCAAAGATAACTAGCCACCCCCACAGGCGCAAAAAGGGCCCTAGCATCTTCGCGAATGGCAAACCTTATTATTCGCTTTCGATCATGGTTTGAACTCGGAGCAGGAAATCTATTGACCTAGCTTTGGACCGAAAGATGCCTTGCTCGTTCCGGTGGAGGGACTCTTCCTCGGCACTTCGAGCCCAAAAGTATCCGCGATGGAACACCGTCGAAGAAACCTTGAAAAGGTCATTCCGGTATAGGGCCTTTGCTCGGGGAATGTGCTTTTGCGGCTCGGGCCTCGTTAAAAGTTAACTCCGAGAAAGAAGGGGAGTCCATTGTTTCTGGGGGCATCGAGATTCCCTGAGTCGCCTCCCCCGCATCGGCAGAAGCCCCAGTTCTTGCTTCCATTTCAGGGCCCTCTGCTCGAGGAAGATGGGTTTCATCGGCCCTCTGCTCGGGGACTGCCCGAGATGGCTCACTGCCCAAAGGTTTGAGGTCTTCGTCTTCCTCGGACTCGTCATCCAATTGATAAGATAAGTTCGAGATTTTGGTTCTATGAGCTATACTTTTATTCGGCCTCTTTCTCTCGGGCCCAGAAGAACTGGGGACTTCTTTCCTCTTTTTCTCCCCCTCCTGCTCTGAGGTAAGGGGATGGCAGGGAATCTCTCAACCAGGGGACACTGGCCTCAATCCAACTTCCTTCGATAGACCTGCAAATGAAGAACGAAGTAAGTTATAGGTCAGCGGTATTATCGATAACATAAGGCGTAGAATATAAACATTATTGGTCTCACCATGATTTTTGGCCTCCCATCGGCCCTTTGATATCTCGCGCCAGGCACGCTCCGAATAGGTCCTTTGAGACACCACCTTCTCGACCCATTCTTTCAAGCGCTTAATCACAGCCGCCATTCGAGAAACAGCTACACCATGTGAAATCTGTTAGTGAGATAACAAAGGAAAGAAACCGGACAAATTGAAATAGGAAGATAGCACTTACGGTTCATGTTCCACTTTTCAGGGAACAACATGTCTTCAGCAGGAATTAGGTCCGATGCCTTTATTTGAACAAATCGGCTCATCCAACCTCGGTCCCTATCCTCGTCGATGCTCAAAAAGGGGGCTTTGCTTGCCCAGCGAGCGAGTTTTATCAGTCCCCCTCGGAAGATTCGGGGACTGTATAGCCGCAGGAGATGATCAAAGGTGAAGGGGTGCACGTCGATCTTACTCACAAAAAAGCGAAAGAGAATGACTATCCTCCAAACAGAGGGGTGAATCTGACCCAGCGTTACATCGTACCTTTTGCAAAAGACGACGATGATGGGGTCCAAAGGGCCCAACGTGAAGGGGTAAGTGTAAACACTCAAGTAACCCTCCACGTGGGTGGTGATTGCCTCTTCCGGTGAGGGAACCACCACGTCCTTACCAACGCAGTTGCAATCTTCCTTCACCCTATCGATGATTTTGTTCATGATCGAGCAAATATATCTAGTGACCGGTTCACCCCGGCTTGGTACAGAAGAAGCCTTCTCTACCTTAAAATCGAAACCGGTTGAACACCCAACCGGTACGAATGCTTTTAGAGGGAGCTCGGTCGTAGTTTCCTCAACAACGACAGGCTCAGTTTCTTCAGCAGGTTGAGAGGAAGAGGGATTTTGTTTCTGGGGAACAGATTTGGATGTCTTTGCCATTGGAAATAAAGAATTGAAGAAGCTAGTAGAAGCCAGGGGTAAGACAAGAACAAAGGAGAAGGACACTTGTGAACAAACTCAGAGAAATTGAAGAATATAATGCTCAAATAATGCAAACTTTGGAACTGAAGGAAAAGAGGGCTATTTATACCCTCTTAAAGGTGGCGGTTCGAGTCCCAAAATGAGGAAGCATTAATTAGCATTTGCAGGCATTGCAGAATTTTGTCTTCAGTTGGTCTATGAAAAGACATTTTTGATACTTGCCATGTGCGTCATCATGCTGCCGTCATTTATCAATATGACGTTTTGCTTCTTTTGATGTGACACCCCAAATTCCGTGTCGCGCGCCATAAGTATGTCTCCATTTGACCTAATCTTAAAAGTGGCAGCTCATATCGTTTTTCATCATTACTCTCCAAAAAACGAGGGGACTATCTGTATGGGGTCAAATTCGGTCACTTGCATAGGGAATATCGGTTTCGAATTCTTACGACTAGTGTCGATTAGAGTTACTGCTCGATAAGCCGAGATCGAGACATCGAGAGATGAAGGTCGAGACCGGATATCATCGGAATGGAGCTCGAAGCCAAGGTGTCTGAGAGGAGAACGTTGAGGTCGACTAGGGTAGAACGCCCTAGGGTAGAATTACCAGATTTGCGTAACAGAAGGACCAGAAATCCCGTGATACGTAAATATCTCGGCCGAAATCACTGCGAAAATTAGCAAAGACGTGAAGTCATTAATTCTAGGGATATTTTACCTTGTAGATAGGTTTTTTACCTTGTATAAGACTCATTCCCCTCCCTATATAAAGGGGCAGCATAATTGTAAAAGGCATCACACAATCAACGATCAATATACAAAAATACAGTCTGCTTTAGTTGTTTTCTTTATCTATTTGCTTCATAATTTGTCTATCCTAGAGAATTCTACCACAATGAAGCTATTCTATATTGGTGGTTTGTATTCTTTCTCAATTTACTTACTGAATTCAGTCTTTATTTTCATTCATCCTTTATTTGTATCAAACCAAATCACGTGTCCTTAAAACCACGTACAAATTTAATTGTTATCCGAAGCCAAGGGTAAACAATAACCCCAATCAAATTTCAAAGCGTGAAGCTACTTGCCATGAACTAACAAATGTCAGCAATAAGGAAAAGACAAGTCAGCAAAGAAAAAGAAAACTAAAAAAATCTAGAAAGAAAAAATAAAGAGAAATGGGTTTCATTCCATCTGTTTAAACGAGAGTATTGGGGAGAGTCTTGTATGGAATCTTATTTCTTTCAAGCTCTGCAGCAGATTGACAATGTTTGAGGTTGGTTCCATTGACTAAAAAATAAATATCTGAATACACAAAATAATTTAAAGTTCATGGAAAATTTGCAGAGCTTCATGGTCGGAAAATTTTCCATCATCGTCTTCTTCGTCAAGCTCATACTTCACCAATTCTCTTTGATCCTGTTTACCCTTAATTACGAGTAACAATTAAATTTATATGTGGTTTTAAGGATACGTGACTTGGCCTGGTACAATTAAAGATAAATAAAGGCTAAATTCAATAAGTAAGAGAGTAAGCAAACCATTGATATTGATTAATTCAGCTGTGGTAGAATCTTCTAAGATGAACGAGAATGAAATTAGTATTGATGAAGAGAATAGTTAAAATATGCTGAACTTTGTATATTGGTTGTATCTTGTCTTCTCAGACCAGGATCCCGCTTACCGCTACTTCCGAGACGGCAAGGTAGAGGTATAATTGCTCACCTGTTTTTGGCGTATGCAATAAAGGTGGACTAGAAAGATACCTCTTGAGCTCTTCTAACGCGCACTGACATTCCGGACCCCACGAGAAGTCGTACTTCTTTTTCAGCAAGCTGAAGAATTGTTGACTCCTGTCGGATGATCTCGAGATGAATCGGCCCAGGGCTGCTATCCAACCTGTCAGCTTTTGCATAGCTTTCACACTGTCTACAATTGTTATATCTTCGATGGCTTTGATTTTTTCGGGGTTAATCTCTATTCCTCAGTTCGAGACCATGAAACCAATGAATTTTCCCGAGCCCACTCCGAATGCACACTTATCCGGGTTCAACTTCATGTTGTACCATTTCAACACATCGAGCGTTTCCTGCAAATGGCTCAAATGGTCCTCTGCTCGCAGGGACTTAACTAACATGTCATCAATGTAAAATTCCATTATTTTTCCTAGTTGTTTCTCGAACATCTTATTTATTAGGTGTCGATAAGTAGCCCCCGCATTTTTTAGCCCGAATGGCATCATGTTGTAACAATAGGTACCATACTTAGTGATGAAGGATGTCTTTTCTTGATCATCCTTATCCATTCGTATCTGGTTATAACCAGAGTAAGCATCGAGAAAGCTAAGGGTCTCGTGGCCAGCGGTATCATCGATCATGCGATTGATGTTGGACAAGGGAAAAGAATCTTTAGGGCACGCCTTGTTTAGATCTTTATAATCTATGCACATTCTTAGCTTATTTCCCTTTTTAGGAACTACAACTACATTTGCTAGCCAGTCCGGGTATTTGACTTCCCGTATGGACCCTATATTTAAAAGCTTAGTTACCTCATCCTTGATAAAAGCTTGTTTTACTTCGGACTGAGGCCTCCTCTTTTGCTTGACCGGCCGGAATTTCGGATCAATGCTCAATTTATGAGTTGTGATTTCCGGTGGTATCCCTGTTATGTCAAGATGGGACTAAGCAAAAGAATCTTTGTTAGCTAAAAGAAACTTAATAAGTTTGGCCCTGAGCTCGGAGCTTAGGCCCGAGCCCAGATATACCTTTCGATCCGGCGAGTAGCCTTGGAGTGGAATTTGCTCGAGTTCCTCGACCGTTGACTTAGTTGTATCGGACTCGTCGGGACCGATGAACGACCAGGGAACCCCATAGTCGTCATCTTCGAGATGATACTGTTCACCTTCGTTTGTTGAAGGTGGTGCCTGTGATTGCTATTTGGTGGTTCTTTGGGAAAGAGCGGTCAGTTTTGGCTTTGCTTCTTCTACTGCGAACATCTCCCTTGTAGCATGCTGTTCTCCGTAAACTGTTACGATCCCATCAGCCGATGGGAATTTCAACATTTGATGCAGTGTTGAGGGTACTTCCCTAATATCATGAATCCACGACCTTCTGAGCAAGGCATTGTATCTCATATCTCCTTCGATCACGCAGAATTTTGTTTTTCGAACAGTACCGTCAGTGTTCACCGGCAACGTGATCTCCCCTTTGGTTGTCTCGCAAGCCATGTTAAAACCATTGATAATTCAAACTTCAGGAATAATCTGGTCTGTCAATTCGAGCTGTTCGATAACCCACGATCGGATTATATTGGCCGAGCTACCAGGATTGACAAGTACATGCTTCACCGTAGTTTTGTGTACAAGCATCGATATTACTAAGGCGTCGTTATGGGGTTGTATGAATCCTTCTGCATCTTCTTCGTCGAAATACAAAGCTTCTTCCATCGTAAAATCCCGAGTGCGCTTTTCTCGGGTGATAGATATTTTGGTGCATTTTAACACCGGACCTTAGGGTGTATCTGCCCCACCGATTATCATATTGATGGTATGCTGAGGCTCCTCCTGGTTTACTGGCCTACTCCTGTTCCCGTAATGGTTTTTGGCTCGGTCGCTCAAAAACTCTCGAAGGTGCCCATTTTCGAGCAACTGTGCTACCTCTTCCCTTAAATGTCGACAGTCCTCTGTCTTATGCCCATGGGTGCCATGGTATTTGCATATCAAGCTGGGATCTCTCTTAGCCGGATCCGATTGCAGCGGTCGAGGCTATTTGGTGTCCTTAATGCGACCTATGGCCGATACGAGAGTCGCCGAGTCGACGTTGAAGTTATATTCGGACAGTCGTGGTGCTTCTCGGTGACCAGCGGCTCTCTCGAAGTTATTTCTTGCCAATGGTCCTCGGTTCCTTCGATTAAGATCATCCCTCCTTTCCCGTCTCGGGGAACCCTGCCTTACTGAAATGGCTTTTCGGTCTCCAGGATATGGTCGATGCTTGTCCCTGTTCGATCTTGGTTCTCGGTAATTAACTCTTCGAACCCTATCGTGAGTTCTGATGGGGTAAGTGGATCCCGAGGGGGCCTCAAGTTGATTGTCCTCGACCCTAATCTTCGATTGGTATCGGTAGTGAATATCTGCCCAAGTAGCAACCGGATATTCAATCAAGCTTTGCTTAAGCTGTTGTGAAGCCGTTGAACTCCGAGCGTTGAGCCTTTGGGTGAAGGCTTGTACGGCCCAGTCATCAGTAACTGGTTGTAGGTCCATCCGTTCCATCTGAAATCCAGATACAAATTCCCTCAACATCTCATTGTCTCTTTGCCTAACTTTAAATAAGTCCGATTTCCGTGTCTCAACTTTGATGGAACCCGCATGAGCCTTTACAAAGGTGTCCACAAGCATGGCATAAGAATCGATGGAATTCGGGGGCAAGTTGTGGTACCAAGTCATTGCTCCCTTTGACAAGGTCCCTCCGAATTTCTTTAGGAGAACGGACTCAATCTCGTCATCTTTGAGATCATTTCCCTTTATGGCGCATGTGTATGCCGTTACGTGCTCATTTGGGTCAGATGTCCCGTTGTACTTGGGGATTTCTGGCATGCGGAACTTTTTTGGTATAGGTTTTGGGGTAACGCTTGATGGGAAAGGCTTTTGCACGAATTTCTTCGAATCTAAGCCTTTTAACACCGGGGGTGCTCCTGGAATCTGATCCACCCTCGAATTGTATGTTTCTACTTTTTTGTCATTGGCTTCAATCTTCTTCTCGCCCGACTCGACTAGCTTGGTCGATTCTTCAACCATCCTCATAATCTCGGGATTTGCCCCCGATCCGCTTTCATTCGGTTGCGCCATGACCGGCTTGTTTTCGGGGATGACTCCTCGAGAAAAGCCGGCTTCAACCCTATTTGAAACCTTTCCGACTTTGCAACTGAGCGATGGCCGCTTGCTGGGCTTGTAACATGTCAAATATCATTTTGAGACTAATCCCGTCTCCTTCGTCGTTTTGAGTTCTTGAGCGGTGTTCTCTTTGACCACTGTTCGACGGGCCAGAAGTCTGATCCACGTCGATCGCCATTTGAGAATTGGCGTCGACTGGAATTTCATTACCGGGCATCACATTGTTATTTTTGCCCTGGTGGTCGAACTCGCCATTGACGAACTGAGACATAGATTGTGAGTGCGACATGATTGCATTATAACCTGAAACCAAAAAAATTCTACAAAGAACAAGCGTAAAATAGTCTTTTTTCCTCTCTATTTCATGTTAGCTCGGTTTCTCCAACGCCAATCTCAGTTTCCTGCAAAACTTTTTCGGAGAACTTTGATTGAGCTTGTACAAACGACCTATTTATCTAGCTATTACCTACGATGCGAGCTCTGAAAGTTTGCAGACGCTAGAAAGAAACTTATGTTGCGAATGACGTGCAACCTCAAGTAATGGAGTGGTGGTGGCACTATGGCGGTGGTGGCACTATGGCAGCGGTGGCTGGGAGAGTAAGGAAGGAAGGGAAAGGATCGAGGGTGGTGGTAGCAGTGGTGGTTAGGGATGAAGAAGGGGAAGGGTGGAGGGTGTTGTGGGGAGAAAGAAGAACGAAAGAGAATGGTGGCACTAATGGCGGAGGAGCGACGGTAATCGAGTTAATAAGGTGGTGGTATGGTTGCTTTAGAAAAAGGGGGTTTTAAATAAAAAAAGAAGGAAAAATTTAATTTCAGATCCATTCATGCGCTTAAGAGTGGTGAAATACACATTTTTTTGTCATGTCAACTATTGTGTTTAATAGGCACAAGTAAGACAAGGTTTAATCGTTCAATAGGCACTGGCCTTATTAAAGTGTCAAAATGAAAATTGAGCCAAGTTTAAGGCCGCATAGGTATTTGACCATTTTATTTTATAAAATTTCTTTGGTGCAGTGTCACGACTTGAAATCCCAAACCTTATCGATTCATCAATACAAGAATAACTAAATAGCTCATAAACAAAATAGTATAATAGAGTGCATCGAGTGATACAAGGACAATAAAGGCAGATAAAACATGTGACAATGAGAATATACAATTAAGGCAAGTAGGAACAAGCAACAGGAAATTAGATTATTGAGTGAGAAATGAACAAAACAAGCAAGTAACAATTAGGTAACAATTTAACAAGTAAAGCATATATGTCAAGTAGGAACATGCAACCATTAGAGCATATAACAAGAGATAAGATGGAATGACAAAGAGATGGAAATAAATAGCCAAATTCCGCATGCTAAATCCCACGACGACACGTATACACTTGCACCTTACATATACGCCATTTTCCCACTTAATTCACATAAACAATAGTTCAAGGAGGCCTAGTTCCCTCGAGTGAAGGTTAGACGCAATACTTACCTCTTTCAGCAATCAAATCAACACTCAACCACGATCTTTCCTTTAGAATTAGCCTCCGAACCAGTCAAATCTAGCCAAATATAGTTCAAATAATTCAAAATAAACTTTAAAAACTACACGCGAATGAAAAAGATTCGATCTTTGATTAAATTGGAAAAAGTCAACATAAGTCAACTCCGAGCTAGTCAAAACCTGAGCCAAGGGTTGATCTCGACTACCCATAACCCACGAGCTCATATATGTGTTTTATTTTAAAATCTGAGTCCAATCGACTCTCAAATCTTAATTTTTTGTTTTTCAAAATAAAGAAAAATCTCCAAAATTTCTCTTAGATTCTCATGAATTTGATGTTAAATCACATGTATAATCATGTAATATAGTTGAAAATAGATCGAAATCTCTTACCCAATGATTTTAGGTGAAAAATTTCACTCCAAATCGCTTTCTATCAAGTCTAGGGTTCTAAAATGAGAGAACGAGACTCAAATCCCAATTTTCAGACCTTATGTTCAGGCCCGGATATCGCAATTTTGACACTGGGTTTACAATTGTGAACCCTCGCAATTGCGAAGTCTGCTCCCATCGCAAATGTGCCCACAAGCATCGCAAATGCGATCCAAATCTTCGCGTAGGCGACCCTCTAACTGTTCGCAAATGCAAACTTCTTCCTCGCAAATGCGAGGTCCCCTAGCTCATGTCCCTGCTCACAAATGCGAACTATTGTTCACAAAAGCGAGGCTCGCAATTGCGAGCCAGAATTCGCAATTGAGAGATCTGCAATAAGGCTGGGCATATATTGGGTATAACCGATAACCCGAACCGATAAAATGCTAATGGGTTATCTATATCGGGCTATTGGATAAATATTTCATAAACGGTTTAATATTATTTGACAATTGGGTTATCGGTTCGGGTCTCAGTTTGCCAATTTACTAATGGTTTAACCGATAGCCCAATAAGCTTTAACAAAATTATAATTTTACCCACTAAGTATATAAAGCCACCTTATGGCTTCATTCTCTCATTCTCTCATTCTCTTAATTCTCTCAATTCTCTTGACAGTTACTCTTTATCTTCAGATCTTAATCCTTAGAGTAAGTTTTAAACTTTTCTGAATTCTCATCGTAATTCTTCAGTTAAGATTTTTAGTTTTAAGCATTAAAGAATCTGTAGTATTTGCAAGATTAGGATTTTATATCTTCCTATGAATTATTCCCGACTGCAGTGAGATAGTTAGTGAGATTAGATTGTTGAATGTCTAATTCCTTACTCCTAATAAATTATAACTTTGAAAATTGAGATCAATAATTGGGATTTTCAAATGCAAAGAAAGTTTTCTTTTCTAAAGTTGAAATTTAATCCCTCTTTCTTAAGAGCGAAAATTCAGTTCCTTTCACTTAACAGTATGATCACGGTTTCTTTAATAAAAATCTGAAAATTTTGGATATTTTTTATTCTTATCAACCTATAACGGAACCGATAAAGATCGATAACCGACTAACCGATACCCGATAACCGATATCTTATCGGTTCGGTTATCGGTTTAGCATATTTATAAACCGATAACCGATATGCCGAACCGATAACATTCATAACCGAACCGAACCGATCGATGCCCACCCCTAATCTGCAACATACACTACAAACAGGCACTGCACCAGCAGTCCTTAAACTATCCAAATTCATCCGTAGTGCATCTGAAACTCACCCGTACCCCTCGGGCTCCAAATCAAACATGAAACAAATGTAATAACATCATATAAATTTGCTCGCGCGATCAAAATATGAAAATAACATCTAGAACCATGAATTGGACATCAAAACGCATGAAATTAAAAAAAAAATCAAGAACCTCTAGAATCACAACCAAGCGCAGAATCCTATCAAACCAATTCCGAATTACACCAAATTTTGCAAATAAGTTTCAAATTGAAAAATGAACCTATTCCAAATTCCAAAACCAAAATCCGAACCCAATAACCATAAAATCAACCTACAGTCAAACCTAAAAAATTTTCAAACATTCAAATTGCTAACTTCCAGCAAAACAAGTCAAATCAACCTAGGGACTTCCGAATTCAATTCCGGGCATACGTTCAAGTTCAAAATCACGACACGAACCTACCATATCATCAAAATACTGATCCGGAATCTTTTACCCAAAG
The DNA here is from genome assembly GCA_002018475.1 of Nicotiana obtusifolia. NCBI lineage: Eukaryota > Viridiplantae > Streptophyta > Magnoliopsida > Solanales > Solanaceae > Nicotiana > Nicotiana obtusifolia. The sequence continues at coordinate 31,517 of MCJB01029846.1, read as the reverse complement.
TGTTGACTATGGTAAAGTTTAGCCTCATTTTTAGTCAAAATTTTCATTTTCTTCAAAATTTCACATAAAATCTTTTCGAAAAGCGACATGGACCACGTACGCAAACCAAGAAATATCAAATGAAGCTATGGGGAATCAAATGAAGCGACTCGGATCGTCACATTCTCCATCTACTCTGCATATCGGACTCGGTCCCACGTAGCTGCCTCGATCGGCTGACCTCTCCATTGCACTTTCACAGAAGGAAAACTCTTAGATCTCAAGTTTCGAACCTGATAGTCTAGAATAGCCATCGACTCCTCCTCATAGGCCAAATTTTCATCAAGATGAATCGTGCTGAAGTCTAGATCATGCGAGCTGTCCTCATGGTACTTCCGAAGCATGGAAACATGGAATATCGGATGTACTCCTGATAGGCTAGGAGGCAATGCAAACCTGTAGGAAACCTCCCTAACTCTCTCTAAGATCTCAAATGGCCCTTCATAGGCGACACTCGGAGAAGAACCTTCTCATCCACCATATAAGCTACATCCCAAACTTTTCGGTCCGTATAACTCTTTTGTCTGGACTGAGCTGTACGAAGTCGTTCCTAAATCACCTTAAAATTTTCCATAGAATCATGGATCAAATCAGTGCCTAACAACCTAGCCTCTCCAGGCTCAAACCAACCAATCAGTGAACGACATCGCCTCCCGTATAAGGCCTCATACGACGCCATCTGAATACTCGAATGGTAACTGTTGTTGTAGGTGAACTCGGCAAAAGGTAAGAAATGGTCCCATGAACCTCCGAAATCCATAACACAAGCACGTAACATGTCCTCCAAGATCTGAATGGTGAACTCGGACTGTCTGTCTGTCTAAGGATGAAATGTTGTGCTTAGCTCAACCCGCATGCCCAACTCACGTTGCACGACTCTCCAAAAATGCAATGTGAACTATGTGCCTCGATCATAAATGATGAAAATGGGAATGCCGTGCATGCGAATAATTTCCTGAATGTAAACCTCAGCCAACCGCTCTGAAGAATAGGAAGTCACCACCGAAATGAAGTGCGCAGACTTAGTCAATCGGTCCATAATAACCTAGACTGCATCTTATTTCTTCAAGGTCTGTGGCAAGCCTACTACCAAATCCATAGTGATGCGCTCCCACTTCCACTATGGTATCTCAAATATCTAAGCCAATCCACCTGGTTTCTGATGTTCATACTTCACATGTTGACAATTCAAACACCGAGATACATAAGCAACAATGTCTTTCTTCATTCTACGCCACCAATAATGTTGTTTCAAGTCACTGTACTTCTTTGTGACACCTGGGTGAATTGAATAGCGGGAACTGTGAGCCTTCTCAAGGATCAACTCTCTCAACCCATCAACATTTGGAACACAAATCGGGCCCTGATGCCGCAAAAAAACCACCATCACCAATCACAACCTCCTTAGCACCACCCCGCTGCACTGTATCCTTCAACACCAACAAGTGAGGATTATCAAATTGGCGAGCCTTGATACGCTCTAACAACGAAGACTGTGCCACAACGCAAGCGAGAACCTGGCTAGATTCCGAAACATCAAATCTCACAAACAGGTTGGCTAAATCCTGAACATCCATGGCTAATGGCTTCTCTGCTACCAGTAAATACGCCAAACTACTTATGCTCTCCGCCTTCCTACTCAATGCATCGACCACTATACTGGCCTTCCCGGGATGATATAATATGGTGATATCATAGTCTTTCAGTAACTCTAGCCATCTCCGCTGTCACAAATTAAGGTCTTTCTTCTTGAACAGGTGTCGGAGACTCAGATGGTCAATATAAATCTCACAATGAACACCGTACAGATAGTGCCTCCAAATCTTCAGTGCGTGAACAATGGCCGCCAACTCTAAGTCATGAACAGGGTAATTCTTCTCATGAACCTTTAATTGCCGAGACGCGTAGGCAATCACCCTAGCATCCTGCATCAATACCGGTCCAAGCCCAAAATGCGATGCATCACAATACACGGTGTAAGATCCCGAACCTGTAAGCAACACCAACAATGGAGCTGTTGTCAATGCAGTCTTGAGCTTCTGGAAGCTCAACTCATCGGACCATCTGAAAAGAGCACCCTTCTAGGTCAACTTGGACAATGGGGCTGTGATAGATAAAAATCCCTCCGCTAACCGGTGATATTAAACCGCCAAACACAGGAAGCTCCGAATATCCGTAGCTGAAGTATGTAGTGCTAGTTCTAAACTACATAAATCTTCTTTGAATCCACCTTAATGCCCTTGGAAGATACAACATGGCCCAAAAAGGCAATCGAGTCCAAGCAAAACTCACACTTTGGAAACTTGGCATATAACTGACGATCCCTCAGAGTATGAAGTATGATCTGCAGATGGTGCTCAAACTCCTCTCGACTGCGGGTGTAGACCAAAATATCATCAATGAAGACGATCACAAAAGAATCCAGATAGGGCTTGAACACTTGGTTCATCAAATCCATAAATGTTGCTTGGGCATTTGTCAAGACAAATGACATCACTAAGAACTCATAGTGACCATACCGAGTCCGAAAAGCTGTCTTAGGGAACTCCGATGCTCTAATCTTCAACTGATGGTAGCCAGATGTCAAATCAATCTTGGAAAACACCTTGGCACCCTGAAGCTGATCAAATACGTCATCAATCCTCAGCAAAGGATACTTGTTCTTGATAGTGACTTTGTTCAACAGCCGATAGTCTATACACATCCTCATCATTCCATCCTCCTTCACAAACAATACCGGTTTACCCCAAGGTGAGACACTCGGTCTAATGAATCCCTTATCAAGAAAATCCTATAACTGCTCCTTCAATTCCTTGTAACTCAATTGAGGCCATATGATATGGTGCGGTAGAAATGGGCTGAGTGCCCAGTACCTGATCAATGCAGAATTCAATATCTCTATCGGGTGGCATCCTCGGCAAATCAGTAGGAAACACTACTGGAAACTCACGCACAACTGGTACTGAAGCCATGGAAGGAACCTCCGTACTAGGATCACGGATATAGGCCAAATATGCTAGACATCCCTTCTCGACCATATGTCGCGCCTTCACATAAGATATGAGCCAGCTAGTAGAATGGCCAAGAGTCCCCTTCCACTCTAATTGAGGAAATCCCGACATGGCTAATGTCATAGTCTCGGCGTGAAAGTCCAAAATAGCATGATAAGGTGACATCCAATCCATGTCCAAGATAACATCAAAGCCCACCATATCAAGAAGTAGAAGGTCTACCCTAGTCTCAAAACTCTCGATAGAAACCACAGACAAGCGATAAACATGATCTAACTTCATCAATCCCTCAAAATACATCGCGAGCCTCTCCCCGGACTGTGTACCAATAACGGGCTGAACTACCCCAACTGCTGAAACCGTCGGAGTCTAATACATGGGAGCCATCTGCTCCGGAGTGTGAGTGGTGGGAGTCTGGGCTCCTCCCCTAGCCTAAGAGATAGCTGGTGCCATAAGAATACTCCGACCTGGGACACACTCTCCATAAGGCGCACTAAGCGGACTAGAGCGTCCTAAAGTACGGTAGTAGCAATGAATCCCTCCAGGACCTGAGCTGGTCCCACTGGTGCGCTCTGAATAGGGATTTCTTTCCCATACTCAATCTGAGGCTCTGCAATAGGTGCTGCTGCATGTTCTCTATGCTGAGCTCTGCCTCTGCCTTGGCCCCTACCTCGGCCACGACCCTTAGCCCTGGCAGTGGCTGCAATAGAGGGCTCTGGCTCCTGTCCCGGCCCATAGACACAACACTTTTTCTGCAATCAAATCAACACTCACCACGGCCTTTCCTTCAGAATTAGCCTCCCAAGCAGTCGAATCTAGCCAAATATAGTTCAAATAATTCAAACTAAATTTTAGAAACTACACATGAGTGAAAAAGATCCGATCAGTGATGAAATTGGAAAACGTCAATCCTGGGCTTGCCTGGTCAAAACCCGAGTCCAAGGACAAATCTCGACTACCCATAACCCCAGGAGTCCATATATGTATTTTGTTTCAAAATCCAAGTCAATTCGATTCTAAAATCCCAAATTTTTATCTTTCCAAACATAGACAAAAATCCCAAAATTTCTCTTAGATTCTCATGAATTTAATAATCTCATGTATAATCATGTAATATAGTTGAAAATAGATCAAAATCACTTACCCAATAATTGTAGGTGAAAACTCCCTCTCCAAATGGCCTCCTATTGAGTCTAGGGTTCTAAAATGAGAGAATGAGACTAAAATCCCGATTTTCAGAACTTATGTTCAGGCGCAGATATCGCAATTGCAACACTGGGTTCGCAATTGCGAAAAATGACTCACGGTTGCGGCGCCTGTTAGCCTACATGGAAGTCGCAAATGTGACATTGACTTTGCAATTATATAGTCTGCTCCCATCGCAAATGTGCTCACATGCATGGCAAATGCAAAACTGGCCCATGTTTCCAATGGTCGCAAATACGATCAAAATCTTCACAAATGCGAACTTCTTCCTTGCAAATGCGAGGTCCCCCAGCTCAGGCCCCTGCTCGCAAATGAGAACTATTGTTCGCAAAAGTGAGGCTCACAATTGCGAGCCAGATCTTGCAAGTGCGAGATCTTCAACAAACACCAGAAACAAGCACTGCACTAGTAGTCCTTAAACTATCCAAACTCATCTGTAGCGCATCTGAAACTCAACCGAGCCCCTCGGGCTCCAAAACAAACTTGCACACAAGTGTAATAACATCATATAAAATTTCTCGCACAATCAAAACACCAAATAACATCTAGAACCACGAATCGGACTCCAAAACGCATGAAATTCAAAAGAAAACTCAAGAAGCTCTAGAATTACAACCAAGTGTCCGAATTGCTCCAAATTTTACAGACAAGTTTCAAATGGCAAAATGAACCTATTCCAAGTCCCAAAACCAAAATCCAAACCCGATAACTAAAAAGTCAACTATCATGACCCCAAACCCACTATAGACCGTGATGGCGTCCAACGTCGCCGTTAGACAAGCCAATGGTGAACTATCAAATTAATTACTCATTTTATTGATTTTGAAATTATGAATTCTTAATTAATAAAGAAACTAAGTATAAAAAATATCATGCTGATATAATGATAAATAAGACATAAATATGAAATGATAATAATGTTAGGCAAAACCATAAACATCTACTAGTAATTCCCAAAATCCGCTGTCACAAGTGCACGAGAAATATAGTAGAATATACATAACCCCTAAATCTACTATATGAAATAAAATAGATAGAAATAATAAATACAACAAGGAGGAGACTTCGGGTGCTGCAGATCGAAGTATGGGAAGCAGCTCACCACTAGGTCTCCAGATAACGGGGACGCGACCCAATGATCGCGAACCCAAAGTCTAGTGGCCCCATAGCGTCGTGATCGAGACCCCTATTTGGCGAACACATAGAATAAAAATTTCCTAGCCCAATTCCTTCATCAGGTACGCGAGGCTTCTTCTGCGTTCGCGAAGAAGGAAATCGGCAACAGAATTTCTGCAATTTTTGACTTAACTCTGGGTGGTTTGAAACACATCCGAGCCACTTAGTAAAATAACATCGAAACTAAGAATGGTATCCGAAAACCAAATTAATCAACTTATGAACTTCAAACTTCTTCAACTAGCTCCGAACGCGACGAACCATACTTAGACAATTAGGAATGACGCCAAATTTTGCACACAAGTCAAAAATCACTATACGAACTTATTCCCAGGCTCAGAATCCCAAACGGACATCGATAGCACAAAAGTATACTTCAAACTACATATAAGAAACTCTAAAACCTTCTAGGCGCCAACTTTAAACATTAAGCACCGAAACGCTGCCGGATCAACGATCCGAATACACGCCCAAGTCCAAAATCATCATACAAACCTATTGGAACCATCAAACCCGTTTCCGAGGTCGTTTACTCAAAATGTTGACTCAAGTCAAACTTGACCACCTTAGGCCACTATTGAGGAACTAAGTGTTCCGAATTCAACTCGAACCCTTCCAAAACCAGACCAACCATCCCCCCAAGTCATAAAACAGTAAAAACACATGCGAGAAGTATTAAATAGAGGAATGGGGATCTAGAAAGCAAAACCACCTGTCGGATTGTTACATTCTCCACCTCTTAAACAAATGCTCGTCCTCGAACGGGTCTAGAATCATACCTAGAGTGCTTGAATAAGTGTGGATATTTGCCCTGCATGTCTTCCTCAGTCTCCCAAGTTGCCTCCTCGACTTCTTGACCCCTCCGCTGGACCTTTACCACTGAATTCTTCTTAGACCTCGACCAGTGGACCTGCTTGGCAACAATCACAACTGGCTCCTCCTCATAACCCAAGCTCTCATCTAGCTGAACTGTGATGTAATCTAACACATATGACCTGTCGGCATGGTACTTCCGGAGCATTGACACGTGAAACACTGAATGAACTCCTGATAGACTGGGAGTCAAAGCAAGCCTATAAGCAACCTCTCCAATTCGCTCCAATACCTCAAATGGACAGGTGAACCTCGGACTCATCTTGCCCTTTTTTCCATACCTCATGATACCTTTCATCGGCGAGACTTTCAAGAGAACCTTCATGCCCATCATAAATGACAAATCACACGCTTTATGATCTGCATAACTCTTCTGTCTGGACTGAGTTGTGCAAAGTCGTTCCTGAATCAACTTTACCTTATCCAAGGCTTCCTTTACCAAATCAGTAACATATAACCTAGCCTTGCGGGGCTCAAACTAACCGATGGGGGAACGACATCGCCGACCATATGAAGCCTCAAATAGGGCCATCTCGATGATGGACTGATAATTGTTGTTATAAGCAAACTCGGCCAAAGGTAAGAATCGATCCCATGCCCTTCAAAATCAATCACACATGCTCTAAGCATATCCTCCAGGATCTGAACTGTCCGCTCTGACTGCCCGTCGGTCTGCGGATGAGAGGGTGTGGTGAGCTCTATCTGGGTGCCCAACTTACTCTATATTGCTCTCAAGAACTGTGAAGTGAACTAAGGGCCTCAGTCTGAAATGATGAAAATAGGCACACCATACAATCGGACAATCTCCTGAATATAAATATGGGCCAACCTCTTTGAAAAGTATGTAGTCACTACCCGAATAAAGTATGTTGACTTGGTCAGCCTGTAGACAATGACCTAAATGACATCAAATTTCCTCAACGTCTGCGGCAATCCAACTACGACGTCTATAATGATGCGCTCCTACTTCCACTCCAGTATAACCATCTACTGAAATAAGCCACCTGGCCTCTAGTGCTAATACTTAATTCGCTAGCAATTTAGACATCTCGCCACATATTCAACTATGTCCTTCTTTATTCGCTGCCACTAGTATGCTGCCTCAGGTCACGATACATCTTCGTAGAACGTGGAATAGAATATCGTGAACTGTGTGCCTCCTCTAGAATCATAACCCTCATGCCATCAACATTAGGAACACATAGGCGACCCTGGAGTCGCAAAACACCATTATCACCGATAGTAACCTCTTTGGTACCACCCCGTAGCACCGTATCTCTAAGAACCAGCAAGCGTGGATCATCGTACTAACGAGCCTTGATCCGCTCAAATAAAGAAGACTGAGCCACAACACATGCAAGGACTCAACTGGGCTCCGAAATATCCAACCTCACAAGTATGTAAGCTAAGGACTGAATGTCCAAAGCTAATGGCCTCTTCCGCGCTACAATAAATGCCAAACTACCCATACCTCGGCCTTTCTACTTAAGGAATCCGCAACCACATTCGCCTTGCCCAGATGATAGAGGATAATAATATCATAATCCTTCAGTAACTCAAGACACCTACGCTGCCTTAGATTAAGGTTCCTATGCTTAAACAAATGCTGCAAACTACGGTGATCGGTATAGACCTCACACGACACCCCATAAAGATAATGCCTCCAGATCTTGAGAGCATGAACTATCGCGGCCAACTCCAAATCATATACGGGGTAATTCTTCTCATGGGGCTTCAGTTGACGTGAAGCATATGCAATAACTCATCCATCCTACACCAATACACAACCCAAGCTAACTCGTGAAGCGTCGCAATACATTAACACTGGTGTTGCAGTCAATGCGGTCTTTGAGCTTATGGAAGCTCGCCTCGCAAACATCAGACCATATGAACGGAGCACCCTTGTGGGTCAATCTAGTCAAAGGAGCTTCAATAGATGATAATCCCTCCACACACCGACGATAATAACCTGCTAACCCCAAGAAACTCCTGATCTCGGTCGTTGTGGCAGGATGAGGCCAACTCTAAACTGCCTTGATATTCATAGGATCTACCTTAATACCCTCACCTATTACATCATGCCCCACGAAAGTCACCCAATCTAACCAGAACTTGCACTTGGAGAACTTAGCATATAGCTTTGTTCTCGTAAGGTCTGAACACAATCCTCAAATGTTGCTCGTGCTCCTCTATAGTATGCGAGTAGATCTATATATCATCAATGAAGACAATGACAAATGAGTCAAGATATGGCCCTAGCACTCGATTCATCAAATCCATAAACACCGCCGAGGCGTTAGTCAAGCCGGAGGACATGACTAGAAACTCAAAGTGCCCATATCTAGTTTGGAAAGCCATCTTCGGAACATCCGAAGCACGAATCCTCAGCTGATGAAACCCAAACCTTAGTTTGATCTTAGATAACACTCTAGCACCCTATAATTGATCAAACAAATCACCAATTCGCGGCAATTGGTACTTATTCTTGATAATGTGTTAAACTGGTGGTAATCCGCATACTCCTATCCTTCTTCTTCACAAACAATACTGGTGTACCCCAAGGCAATATAACTGTCCTAATAAACTCCTTCTCGAGCAACTCCTCAAGATGTTCCTTCAACTCCTTCGGAGCCATGCGGTACGGTGGAATAGATATATGTTGGGTGCCTGACGCCAAACCAATATTGAAATTGATATCACGATCTGGTGCCATGCCTGGTAGATTAGAAGGAAATATGTTAGAGAACTCACACACCACAGTCACTAAATCAATTGTGGGAGTCTCTACAATAGTATCTCGAACATAATCCAGATAGGCTAAACAACCCTTCTCGACCATATGTCGAGCCTTCAAGAAATAGATAACCCGACTAAATGTACTTATAGATGAAACCCTCCACTCCAGTCTAGGAAACTCTGGCATCGCCAAGGTAACAGTCTTGGCATGAAAATAAAAAAATGGCATGGTACGAAGACAACCAGTGCCCAGGATAACCTCAAAGTCGGTCATATCAAGCAACAGAAGATCCGTCTAGTCTCATAACCACATAAAGTCACTACAGGATCGCTAAACCCCATCCAGAAAAACAGGATCATCCACCAGCATGGACACATATACAGGAACACCCAAGGACTCATGAGAGACATCTAGATAAGGAGAAAATAAAGAAGACACATATGAATATGTAGACCCTGGATCGAATAGTACCGAAGCATCCCTAATGTAGACATAAATAATACCTGTGATTACTGCGTCTGAGGCTACTGCATCTGGCCTAGCTGGGAAGGCATAGAACCTAGCCGGAGTGCCACCTGGATGGCCTCAACCTCTTGGGCGAATCCTACCCAACTGCCCTCCGCCTCTGGCAGGCCGAATGGGCGGGGCGGTAGCTGGTGCGATGATCATGGGAAAATGGCCCTATTGTACTGCCTTGCTCCGAAGCCTGGGACAATACCTCTTCAAATGAACAAGCTTCCCGCACTCGTAACAACCTCTCAATGCGGAGGATGACTGACCCTAGTGACCTGAATACCTACTGGAAGAACCCTGAATAGCTGGTTGATGGTAAGTGCTCTCTGGAATGGCGCTGAAGTAAAGCCATGTTGGAACACCCCGAGCAGGTGGTGGTGCTGAATGCGGGGGCCTGCTAGACTTGTCCCTCATGAACTGACCTATGCCCTCAGACGGGTGCCACTAAATCCACTAGAATATCGAGACCGCTTGTCCCTCAGTTCATGCTCTCAGCCATGGTGCCGGATACCCTCGATCCTCTGAGCTATCTCCACAACCTGCTTGTAAGAAGTCCCCACCTCAACCTCTCTGTAAGGCCCAGTAAAATTTTATGTGGTCCATTCTGCGGTCGCAGAACTGATCTGCAGACCGCATATCTGCCGCAGATCGAGGCAGAAATTTGGAAAAAAAATTTGGACCATTATGCGGCCGCATAATCACTTTGGGGGCCGCATAACCCCTCGCAGATCTAGCACAAAAGAATTCCGGAGGAACGTTCTGCAGCGTATTATGCAACCGTGGAATAGGTCTACGGACCGCAGATTGGTCGTAGAGTGAGGGGGGGGGTACCTAGTTCCGGGGGCCATTATGCGGCCCATTGTACGGACCGTAGAAGCGTTATGCGGTCGCATATACGATCGCAGATCTGCATCGGGGCTTTATATTTTCTAATTTTTGAACTTGACCCCATTCTTATAAATAGCCTTGGGAATCATTTTAGAAGGTTAAAACATATATTCTAGAGAGAGGGAGTGACATAGAGTGAGAAGGGGAGTTCCTAAGCTCATCACTCATAAATTCTTGCTCTAAGTTGAAGAATTTACATAAAGAATTCACTAGGTCTTCATGCTAGAGGTAAGATTCTACCCCATGGCCCTCAATTTCGTGATTTTAACTAAAAATAGATAATAAGCCAAGCAATTCTTGGGTGTGAGAGTTGTTTATTTTACATGCATGTACCATCAAGGGTAGTTGGAAGATTGCTGAGCTCTTTTGGGTAAGCTTTGGGTATTAGGGTGAAAGAATCCACCATAGAAGGACCTTAAAACCTTAATGCACACCTAGTGTTTGATAGAATGCTCAAGTGAGCTGGAATCACGAACTCTTTCCTAATTTATGTTCAATTTTTCCATATCTCTAAATAGATCAAAGTTGCTAGGATTCTGAGACTGTGTAGTGAATTAGGGAAATCTCGAGGCAAGGTATGTTGGCTAAACTCTTCTCTTAGAATTGAACCTCACGATGTCCTTGTAAGTCCCGTGATGCTCATTATGAATTGAATTTTCCAAATAAGCCTTGTGTAAAATTAATTACGCATTCAATATATGTTCAAAGATTCTTGTTATTATGAGTTAATGTTTGAGAATGTGGTTTAAGTATGGGCTGTGTGTTATTATGTATGATTTAAAAACGTGATTCTAATGAAAGCTACCATGTCAATTGTGTAGTCACATGTGCCTAAGAACCTAAATTGCTCAAAATATGTGTTTATAGTCTTAATTAGAAAGGCCTTGTTATTGATTATCCATGTTTATATTTGAAAGTGAAAGAAGAGAACATGAAATAAGATGTGCGACTATCATGCCAAGAATGATTTCGCGTCATGGCCATTGGTGCCAATGAAATGAATGATATGAAAAAGATTATGAAATGAGTGGTAAATCCTTTTAATAATAAATTCCTTGGGAGTATCATTTAGCCACTGAGGAAGGGTAGGTTGGAACAACCTAACCCCGAAACTACACGTGCCGCTGTAGGACTGATTGAGGGGTAAATCTTCATGTTAATGTAAAAAGACCCCACCCTCCCCCCTATATGGGATGAGATTGGTGTGTTGAGATGTTTCCCCTTAAATGGGATGAGATTATTACTAGTGAGATGTGATGTGATGCCGGCCCACACGATATTGTGGTGAGATGGCTTAGCCGATCGGGGTAAGATTGGACACCATGCCGCGCACATGGTGGTATTGTGAGTGTATGTCTCTGGGTGAGACGGCTTAGCCGGTCTGGCTGAGATCAAACTCCGTGCTAACACATGGTGGTGTATCGATGCTGAAGATCTCCCAACTTAAATTACTGAAACTTACTTGAAATTTACCTTTCCCCTAACTTGACAGCTTGGTACTGTTTGAGTCCCTTATTGATTTCATGTTTGTTTTCCGTTTACTGTTACTCGTTCTATTGAGAGGGTGTTTAGTTTTACATGCCAGTACTATTTCATATGTACTAACGTCCCTTTTGCCTGGGGCGCTGTATCTTTAATGGATGCCGGTGGTTCCATAGCAGATGGTATTGATCAGTGATAGCAGCACACCCTCTCTTCAGCTGACTTGGTGAGCCCCACTTCTTTTCGGGGTCCTGTATATTTTATCCTTTGTACATAGCGTTTTGAGTATAGCCGGGGCCTTGTTGCCGACACTGTCATAGCACTCTTTTGTTTCTATTAGAGGCTCCGTAGATATAGTGTGGGTTGTATTTGTTTTTAGGAAGGTTGAACTAAAAAAAATGTTGTAATCATATTATCTGTTCCACTTTAACTATGATTGTACAATGTGTTTTTTTGGAGACTTGTTAATGACGTAACTAATTGAAATGAACTTGTGTTATTCACATGACCTCTTACTATCAAATTAATGAAATGTATTCTTCTCTTTATTCATGTGTGAGTTAGGTAAAAGGTATTGTAAAGGCTTGCTTGACCGGGGTATCTCGGTTGAGCGCCGGTCGCGCTCCCCGAGGTCAGGTCGTGACACTCTCGGGTCATAGTAACTTGGATACCAAAATGCAAGCCTGCAATGAACCACCATACTATCTATGCATCTGTGGGGAGTATCATAAGTGTGTGATGAGACAACTCAGCGAATCTCGCCTCGTAATAGGTCACAGACATCTGACCCTGTTGAAGCCGCTCGAGCTGACCCCGTAACTCTTCCCTCTGAGAGCGTGGAATGTATCTCTCCAAAAAGATACGTGTGCACTGGTCCCATGTCAAGAGAGGTGAACCTGCTGGCCTGCTATAGAGATAAGACTGCCACCATCTACAGGCCTTGCCCTCCAACTGAAACGTGGTGAAGTCCACCCCGTTGGACTCTATTAGCCCTATATTATGCAGCCTATCCCTGCAACGATCAATGAAATCATGTGGGTCCTCATGCAGCTCACCGCCAAAGACTGGAGGATGTATCCTAGTCCATCCGTCTAGCCGCTTCTACTGCTCAATGGTTGCGGCTGGTCTGGGATCTAGTATAACTATTGCAACTAGCTGGGCCCCGCCCGTAGGTAGTGTACCTGGGGCTTGATAAACGGCAGTAGCAAGCCCTAGAGCCTGAGCGGTTGGGGTTTGTGCTTCCCCTCCCGCCTGAGATGTGGTTGGATCGGCCGGAAATAGTCCGGCCTAAGTCATAGATGTCGCGCCCCGTTTTCTCGCGAAAGCAGGTTTCGACGTGTGACAACTCTTTTAAATGAGGGTGTTAAAAGAGAAGAGTCTCCAACTAACGATTTTTAAGGTGTGTTAGGGCACCTATTTGCAAATAACTTTGTTTGACTAGGCTACGTCACCAAAGATCAGGTAAAGACTCAAATTACCTCAAAGAGAAGGTGTCAGGCACTCTTCAAGGTCCATAATTGTGGTTCCCGGCCAAAATTTTATACTATGTGGATTATATGATTAAACTAGACAATCATATAAGTAAATAAAGATATGAAAGTTGAAAGTCCTATTATGACGTAAACCATTGTAAGGAAAAAAATATCATTAAACTCTATGAATAATTGATACAAGTTTTAAAGATCACAAGGATTACAACTGCGTCGGTTATGTTTAATGACTAAATCCTTTAGCAAGTATATAAAGGAAGGGGGGGGGGGCTCCTAAGTTTTCTAGCCAAAAGGATCACCCCGTGTGACATAAATAATACTTCGCAACTTCCTTTAGGTAGGAGTTGTTCATATTATTTAGCAGGAACATACAATCATCTCCTCCTACCCGATTACTATGCTTAAGTTGTTTACTTAAAAGCGTTCTAATTCAATTCTAAGTCGTGCCCTATGCGTGCGTTACCCGTCCCATGCCTAGGGTCCAGGAGGCTTTGGACCTACTATTTGGTAGTTCTAGACTCAACTCAGTTTCTCAATACGATAAAACAGGGCGACAATCAAAACTGATAGGACTGCACATAATTGCAATAAAAGGGGGGCTCAAGTGGCCTCAACACATACGCAGGAAAAGCACGCAGATAGATTTCTGGTTAGGCAATATATGGCATTATGACGTGTTGGAATCGTCGAGTCCTATAGGCATGATTTCTACGTGATTCTGGATTCCAGTATTATATAGGAAGTGCTGTAATTTCTGATGTATAGGAAAATTAGAGGGCTGCAAGTCCTATAGACATGATATCTAATCGTTTGTGTAAATAGTCAGTGAAGTCGTCGATAAACATCCTATGGGAAGGTTCTCTAGTGATTGACGATTGGGCTTGATTTTAAACGCTTTATCCCAATAGGCATGCTTTCTAGGCGGGTGACAGTATCTTATAGGCAGGATTTCTAATAGTCGACAATTATACTTGGTTTTGCAACACTTTATCCTTATAGGCATATCATCTAAATGAGGCAGTATAAAGGAAAATAATAGAAGCAACTGATTAATTAGTTAATCCTATAATCATGGTATCTAGATGAGAATACCAAAGGCGTGTTTTATAGTGTCCTATAGGCATATAGCCTATTAAGCAAAGCGTGTGATCACTATAGACATGTTGTCTGAAGCATTCAGTAGCAGATACGAAAATAAGTGCAGCAATTACTTAAACTAACATGGTTTGAATAAAGCATCCGTGCCAGACAAATTAAGTGCAGCGTGCATGATCCTTATAGACATGATTTCTATCAGTGTACGAAATATGAAACTAAATAACATATAGGCATATTGAACAAAATAGCAAATGGATCATGCAGATCCTATAGGCATGTTTTCTACCCATTCATGCAAGTATTAGAATACCTCAACCCCTTATTCAGTAATACCCTGGCTGTTGATTACAAATTATAACAGGCCCAGTTAAAACAATAAAACAAATACAAACTTAATAGTGCTACTACAGGCCCAAATACAACATTTACAGGCCCAGCACAAGTACAAAGTAACCCAGCAGTGTCCTTCTAGGCCTTCATCGGTCGTACTCTTGCATATCTATCATGCCTTGCAAGCCCGTCTGATCAATGCTCATATCCAATAATACACACAGCCCAATAAGCCAGGCCCCAAACATGAAAACAATTTCCTTGCTTACCCATTAGCGAATAACAGGAACATGGGGATCTAAGGTGTGTCATTCAAATAGCTCAGGTTTCAGGAAAATACACATGGATTCCCAGTGTTACAATCATCAGCAGAAAGGTTTTCTAAGTGTCACCTTAGGGGCGATAACTAACAGGTAAGAGGACACACATGTACAAAGACCTTACAAGGAGCACACATGTGAGTCAAACAAGTTCAAAGCATGGATTTCTCCGGATGCACCAGAGTAGTTATAGAAAACATGTATCCATAAAGCAAGGAGCTGATCATGGAATAACAAATGATAATGACGTGCTCGAGAGACTCCCCTTTGGGGTAAATATCACTACAGTCTTCATAAGGATTCAAGGTAGGGCATAACTAAGAGTTGTAGACCAATTCAGGACAAGTAGAAGTGTTACTTAAGAAACCTAATACAGAACCTCAGGGTCAACATTATCACAAACTCAACACCACAATTATTCAGCAAACAAGTGTTTAATACAAATTGATCACATATAGCAAGTTCAGGTTTGCACATCAAAGATTCCCTAGACATTAAACTTGAGCAATCCTAGCATTAGCAGATATGAGTGCACAAAACAGGATGGTAGTAAAGTAAGAAACCATAATGAGGACAAGGGTTCACAGATAGCATGCTTTGTCTGAAGGGTTTAGTATATAGACATGATCATGTAGCAAGTTATGCTTATATGACTTAGCATAGAGAAGTACAGTCAAGCAAATTCTGGGCATGAGTAAGTACCCCAAAGTTTAAACATAACAGTTCAGAACAATATATGAATATGAGCAAGCAACATACATAGGAAACTCATGTGTGCATAAACATAGTGGACAAATCAGGTTCAAGATGGTCAAAGTATGTAAACAGTGGGCAGATATCCAAGTGCAGGATTTAAGCAATTTTAGATGCTAATGAATACAGGACTATAGGCTAGCTTTGAAATAGATGGTATTGCAAACAAGGCAACAACATATTGTAATCACATTGGTTCAGAAAATTTGAACAAGCATAGTACTCAGGTCATGATCACAACTAAAAATTG
Organism: Nicotiana obtusifolia; assembly: GCA_002018475.1. NCBI lineage: Eukaryota > Viridiplantae > Streptophyta > Magnoliopsida > Solanales > Solanaceae > Nicotiana > Nicotiana obtusifolia. Next base: position 15,351 of record MCJB01029846.1, on the reverse strand, counting down.
AATTGCAAGAGTCAAGGTACTTACTATTCATAAATTAACGGACAAGTCAGTAAGAAGAACAATTTCCAGTAGTACTTTAATCGTCAATAGCAAAAGAACAACAACACACCCAAAATCCCAGTGCGTCAGAGTTCCCAACGATTTCAAGTGAACCCCGAGCAGTGCTGGCACTGAGAAAGAGCAACAATCGAATTTCTGATAGCCTTGGCTTTCGACCGGCCAAGGTCTCAAATCCAGAATAGGATATAGAATGAGAGAATAAGAGAGTAACCGTAGTTAGTTTCAGTCTCCGGTCCATCCCCAAAGGGGAAATTGGGGAGGGGTTTATATAGTGTTCAAATTAAGACGGACAAACAAGGAAAATAATCAATTAAACCTAAATTAGGAAAAAAATATACCATGCAATCTGTAATAGAAATAGTAAAAGAAAAATCGAAATCCAAACCCTAGTTGGAATCTAACTTAGCGCAAATCATTCACAAGCCCCAATTATGACGGAATCAACAGGGATATACCATATACAAAAGAGATTTTCTCTTTTCCAGTGCATAGAATTACAATAGCACCCAGAATCATATAATCAAAGTGAAATGGTAAAGAAAGTTACCATAAAATGAGTAATAGTAGCAAGAAAAGGTAAGTAAACCCGCGTATGAATGCATATAAGGAAAGAATAAGAAGGGATCTCCATGGTCGGCTAGGGTTTAGTGTGAGAGTGGAGATGAGAGAATGCAACGGCGGCTGGGTGAGGGAAATGGGTTACTGTTTAAGGAGAAAGGGGTATAAGGAAAGGGTAGGGATTATTATGGGACATTGATCATCTGAGATCAACGGCCATGATTAAAGGGAAGTGGGGCAAGTCGAGTAAATGGATCTCGACCAGGTTGAAATAAATGGGTTGTTTGGTTTGGGCCAGAGCAGCTTGTGTATTGGGTCAGGTGTTTGGGCCTTGATTTTGGTCCGAAAGTAACTTAAAATAAAAATACACGAAAATTATTAATAAAATAATTTGTAAAAATATTTAATAGATAATAAAATATCTCTTGTGCAACAAAGTGACTGAAAATAATAACATAACATTATAAAAATATAAAAATGCTATTTGGAAAAAAATAATGTGAAAAAATATAATCATGCGTAGCATATAGGCTATTATTATAAAATTATGTAAATAGCCTAAAAATACTAATATAATTATGTAAAACGAGGTAACATATTATGAAACCTATATGTGGATACAAATAATAAATTTAAATGATTAAGTCATCTCAAAATAATTTAAAGGGATAAATAATCAATTACTTTATATGAAAAAATCAATTTTAATGCTCTAAGAATTATGAAAAATTATAGAAAATACTTGTATAACTTTTGTGAATTAAGTAATAATGCAAAATGATATTTTGAAAGTATATATACTATTTGAAAATATGAGGGCAAAATTGGGTATGGACAGCTGCCCTTTTTTACTCGGGAATGATGAAAGAGTTGTCGGGTAAAGAAAATGATACCAATTTTGTCCGAATTAATTGAGGAATGATGTATTTTTTGAAAAAATACGGCCGAACCCAAGCTCTTGAGTTGCCTACATATCCCTGGTATTACGGGAATCAGGCCGTATGTAGTTCTGGATCCAACGGTAAACAAAATCGATGGAGTTGTTATAAGAGTGGTTGTATGTTTCAAAAGGTTCTTTTTTGGGGAGGGTAGTGTCACAGGTAACAGATAATTTCAGGTGAAGCCATGGATGCGATTTTGAACGTTATGGATATATAAGGCGAGTGTTTGAGCGATTATGGGACAAACAGGGCAATCAATTAATGGTTGTCGGTTATGTTTGAGATAGTTAGGGATGTGAACATTGTGAACGGAAATCGGAGCAAAACTTTCTCCTGTTTGTAGAACGGTTACCTCCCGAGTTACCTGCAAAAACTTAAAACACGATGCACGTGAATATATATAGGTTATTGCGAAAATTTAAACATGATGCAAATCCCTTCGGACCATGAAGGTTGTCTTCGGATGATGAGGATGATGTCCTTAGACCATGACGTCCTGGGCCATGAAGCGTATGATAAGGGATTTGTAGGCCATGAAATGGTGTCCTCGGGCTATGAGAATGATACCTCTTGACTATGACGCCTTTGAATGATGATGTACAGTTTAGAGAGATCCTCAGGCCATAGAATGGTGTCTTCAGTCTATGAGGATGGTGCCTTCGGACTATGATGCCTTCGGATAATGTGGCGATGCTTCAGCCCATGAAATGCAAAGTTGTGGCAATATCGATCGTTTTATAGAGGAAACATGTGATGCTGAGTCATATGCGAGGACGAGACAAGACAAGGCTTAGTCTTGTATGAGATGAGGGTAGTGCTTAGCCCTATGCGAAGAAGGGAGACAGTGCTTAGTCTTATGCAGTGTAGCGGAGACAGTGTTTAGTCTCATTCAAGGGAAGACAATGCTTAGCCTCATGCAATAATGGAGGCAGTGCTTAGCCTCATGCAAGGAATGGAGACAATGTTTAGTCTCATGCAAGGATCGACAATGCTTAGCCTTATGGAATGGTGAGGGCAGTGTTTAGCCCTATGCAAGGAGTGGACACAATGATTAGTCTCATGCAGGCAAGGCAGTGCTTAGCCTTATGCAATAATGGAGGCAGTGCTTAGCCTTATGCTAGGAAAGACAATGTTTAGCCTTATGCAATGGTGAGGGCAGTGTTTAGCCCTATGCAAGAAATGGAGGCAATGTTTAGTCTCATGCAAAGGAAGGCAGTGCTTAGACCTATGCAATGATGAGGGCAATGCTTAGCCCTATGCAAGAAAAGTAATGACTAAATGCGAGAGGATAAATCATCTCCTAGCTTGATGTGCTTGTGTTTGGCAACGTTTATCGTTATGAAAATAGTGATCCTGTTGTGCTTATGTATTTGCGGACGTTCCTGTTATGCTCATTGTGCCTGCACCCAAAGAAAATTGTGAGTTTTGCGGGAGAAAGGTTGGTTCGTGCTCTTGATTCCTTGCTTCGCCTTTACTCTTGTCTTGAGGCCCCGCTTGAGCCACCCTAGGTAACATCTGGCTGCCATAGAAACGAAATTTTTGAAGAACATGCATGCATTGACAAATTATTTGTAGAAATATAGTTGTTCGAAATATGTGATAATGTACGAGATCAAATAATTTTAATGAACTGGTGACTGTGACGTATTTTGAGACGTTGCAACCTCCTTGCTTCGGAATATTGAGGATCCTCCTCAAAATTCTACCCCAGTTTAAATGCATACTTCTGGAAACACATTCCTTGGCGGTTCCAAATGTGATGAGATGGGGCAAACTCGAGACCTTGCCCCAATTTCTGACCATAGGGAAAATGAATATTTTATTATGATGTGACCGAACACACAGGGCTGCCTATGTATCTCCTCTTAAACGAGAATCAGGTTAAGCGTAGTTCAGTTACTTCAAATAGAAATTGCAAACATAATCTTAAACATAGTATCTCTTGATTGCGTCTGAATTGATAGGTTTTAGCCAAATCTCTCCATCCATTTCTGCAAGTATAAGTGCTCCTCCTGTTAACACCCGGTGAACCATGTAAGGGCCCTGCCAGTTGGGGGAGAATTTCCCCTTTGCTTCATCCTGATATGGGAAGATTCGCTTTAGTACCAACTGCCCCGGCGTGAATTGCCTCGACCTAACCTTTTTGTTGAAAGCTCTTGTCATTCTGTTCTGGTAGAGTTGACCGTGACATACCACGTTTATTATTTTTTCATCAATGAGAGCTAGTTTTTCATACCAGCTTCGTACCCATTCTTCATCGCTGAGCCCGGCTTCTTGCATGATTCTTAAGGAAGGGATTCCACTTCGGCGGGAATAACGACTTCAGTACCATAAACCAGTAGATAGGGAGTTGCCCCAGTTGATGTACGAACTGTGGTACGATACTCGAGTAAAGCGAATGGTAGCTTCTCATGCCATTATTTGTAATTGTCTACCATTTTCCTCAATATCTTCTTGATTTTCTTGTTGGCGGCTTCTACGGCTCCATTCATTTGCGCCCTGTATGTTGTAGAGTTTTGATGCTTGATCTTGAATGTTTCACACATGGCTTCATCAAATCGTTGTTGAGATTGGCGATTTTGTCAGTAATGATTGACTCTGGTACCCCAAAATCGACAAACGATGCGGTCCCGAACAAAATCTCCTACAACCATCTTAGTTACATCTTTATAACATGCGGCTTCAACCCATTTTGTGAAGTAGTATATGGCCACCAGAATGAATCTATGTCCGTTTTTGAAGCAGCGGGTTCGATTGGTCCGATGACATCCATACCCCACGCGGAGAAAGGCTAGGGCGTACTTGTTGCATTAAGTTCATAGGGTGGTGCTCGTATCATGTCAGCATGTATCTGGCATTGGTGACACTTTTGAACATATTTGATGCAGTCCGTTTCCATAGTCATCCAGAAATACCCTGCTCTTAATATTTTCTTGGCCAAAACGAAACCATTCATGTGGGGTTCGCAGGTTCCGGCATGTATTTCCTCGAGCAATCTGGATGCCTCCTTGGCATCAACATACCGCAGTAATCCAGGTCAGGAGTCCTTCTATAAAGAATTCCTCCACTTTGAAAAAAATGGTTGGCTAATTTGCGAAGCGTGCACTTTTGAGTATGGGTAGCACTCTCTAGGTATTCTCCCTTTTCCAAATACTCCTTGATGTCGTAAAACCACTGATTTCTGTCAATCTCTTCTTCAACATGAGCACAGTAAGCTAGCTGCTTATGAATTCTTATTGGGATAGGATCGGTGAAATTCTTGTCTGGGTGTTGTATCATGGAAGACAAAGTGGCTAATGCATCTGCGAACTCATTTTAAATCTTTGGAACATGTTTGAATTCTATCTTTGTGAACCTCTTGATCAGCTCTTGTACACAGTGCAAATATGGCAATATTTTGGTGTTCTTCATAGCCCATTCCCCTCGAACCTGGTGCTCTAAAAGATCTGAATCTCATATTACCAGCAGCTCCTGAATGTTCATGTTAATGGCCAATCTAAGTCCCAGGATGCAGGCCTCATATTCTGCCATATTGTTGGTGCATGGAAACTTGAGTTTTGCGGATACTGAATAGTGTTGATCGGTTTCTGATACTAAGACAGCTCCGATACCTATTCCTTTGAGGTTTGCTCCTACATCAAAGAACATTCTCCAACCATCGTATGCCTCGGTAATATCTTCTTCTACAAATGATACCTCCACGTCAGGAAAGTACGTTTTCAATGGTTCGCATTCTCCGTCTACAGGATTTTCTACCAAGTGATCCGCCAATGCTTGCCCTTTGACTGCCTTCTGAGTTACATAGACGATGTCGAACTCACTCAGCAATATTTGCCACTTCGCCAACTTGCCCGTAGGCATGGGTTTTTGAAAGATGTATTTTAGCGGATCCATCCTTCATATGAGATATGTAGTGTATGCACAGAAATAATGTCTCAACTGCTGAGCTATCCATGTCAAAGCACAGCAGGTGCGTTCTAACAAAAAGTACTGGGCTTCATAAGGTGTGAACTTCTTGCTCAGATAATATGTCGCCTGCTCCTTTCTTCTAGTTTCATCATGTTGTCCCAGAACACAACCAAAAGCCCCCATCTAACACGGACAAATAAAGCAGCAGAGGTCTTCCTGGTTCTGGTGGGACTAACACGGGCGGTTTAGATAAATACTCCTTTATTTTGTCAAAAGCTTTCTGGAATTCTTCAGTCTAGCTTATTGCAGCATCTTTTCTCAGCATTCTGAAGATTGCTTACATATCACGGTTGATTATGCTATGAAGCGACTGATGTGATTGAGGCGCCCTAAAAAACTCATCACATCTTTCTTATTCTTTGGAGGTGGCAAATCCTGGATAGCTTTGACTTTGATGGGTCTAACTCAATCCCTCGGCGACTGATGATGAATCCTAACAACTTTCCAGCAGGGACTCCGAAGGCACATTTTGCATGATTTAACTTCAAATTGTATTTTCGAAGCCGGTCGAAACATTTCTTCAAGTATGCTATCTGATTCGAGTTCCTTTTAGATTGGATGATAACATCATCCACGTACACCTCTATTTCCTTAAGTATCATGTCATGGAAGATAGTCGTCATAGCCCTTATGTAGGGGCCCCCGGCATTCTTCAAACCAAACGGCATCACTTTGTAGTAGTTTATTCACCATGGTGTGATAAAGGCGGTCTTTTCGGCATCCTCTTAATCCATCCAGATCTGATGGTATCCTGCGAAGCAATCCACAAAGGATTGGAGCTCATGCTAGGCACAATTGTCAATCAGTATATGTATGTTGGGCAGCGGGAAATCATCCTTAGGACTTGCCCTGTTAGGGTCTCGACAATCGACACATACTCTAACTTTTCCATCTTTCTTCGGAACTGGCACAATGTTGGCCAACCAAGTCGGGTATTCGACCCCTCAGAGAACCTTGGCTTTGATTTTCTTGGTGACCTCCTCTTTTATCTTCAAACTCATATCCGGCTTGAACTTTCTAAGCTTATGCTTTACTGGTGGACACATAGGATTGGTGGGTAGTTTGTGAGCTACTATAGATGTGCTTAAACCAGTCATATCATCGTAGGACTATGCAAAGATTTCTTCATATTCCTTTAGGAATCTAATATACTCCTCCTTCTCCGACGGTGATAGATGAATGCTTATACGCGTTTCTTTGACCGTTTCAGAATCTCCTAAGTTAACGGCCTTAGTTTCCTCCAAATTAGACTTTGGTTTGTTTTCAAAGTTCTCTGCTTCTCTGACGATTTCCTCAGGTATTATATCATCTTCTAGATCATCTGAATCACTGTCCTTGTGTTGCGTTGTCTCATTACATATCACAGTCGTAGGTTCATTAGGATATGTAATAATTATGCTGAAAAGAAATGTAGAAAGATAATAATAAATATAAAAAGCAGTAATGCATTAATAAAACTTTTGAAAACGTCAACAAGTACGACTCGATGGCTCAAGTAATTATTTCAAAACAAAATACTAAAAAATGTCTCATATGCTCAAAACTATTTAAAAATAATTCATGCTAATTTGCCAGGCTAACCAGGAACTCGAGGGGCCCGAGATGGTGTAGCGGTCTAGTTCTTGAGAGCAGCTCCTTCTTCCATGGTTTGAACGGTAAGGTCTTCCTCCTCCTCCTCTTCAACAATTGCGCTGCAGTCCATTTTTTCTTCATCTAGGAACGGCTTCCTCATGCCAGCCAAAACCTCATCTTCCTTAGATCCTCACATCATGTCAGCCTGATGGAATGTCTGGTATAGAGATGGTACGGGTTGTTCCAGTAGATAATAAGGAGCACTGCATGGTGGCATCCAATCCTGGTATTCTTGCCATGTGTATTCATATCTGAGTCCAAAAGTCATGCCATGGTACTGTGGTTGTATGGGTTTGGTGATCCCCTAAAGCTTTTTGCCGAGACCCTTGCTGGGTTCATACCCCTTCCACAACAGTATGCTTTCTATCTTGTTGCTCTACTATCGGTCCTTTTCAATTGCGTTGACTCATTCAATGAAATGGTATGTTTCTCCACCCAGCTTCTTTCTATTTTCAATGATCGGAATGGTCTGGTTATTGTAGATGGGGTTGCTTCCATCTCCATGGATGATCACCTCCTGATGATTCCACTCAAACTTCACAGCTTGGTACAGAGTTGAAGCCACTGCCCCAGCGGCATGTATCCATGGTCGTCTCAACAATAGATTGTAAGTAGCAGATATGTCTACATTTGGAACTCGAAATCAAACCAAGTCGGACCCATCTATACACTGAGGTTGATTTCTCCAATGGTGGCTCTCTGAGATCCATCAAACGTTTTCACATTCATGCTTCCCATTTGTATCTCGTGCAGGCCTTTACCTAGTCTCTTTAGAGTGGGCAATGGACATATGTTGAGACTTGAACTTCCATCTATCAAGACCCTAGCGATGAACTTAGCTTCAAATTGCACCATGATATGCAACGCCCTGTTGTGACTCAGTCCTTCTGGTGGTAATTCATCTTCGTGAAAAGATTTTGTGGCTCTCTAATACCTGTCCGACCATGTTAGCCGGTGGGTACATAAGCTTCACTTAACACCTTCATCAAAGCATTCCTGTGCACGTTTGAGTTTTGCAGCAGTGATAAGATGGATATCTGAGCAGGAGTTTTGTTCAAGTGTTCAACAACAACGTACTGCCTTGCTTGTATCTTCCTCCAAAGATCGTCAGTGCCAGTCTCGACAACAGGCAGCTTAGGTGCAGCTTCCTTGCTTGTTCCTCCCAGATTCTCAGGTGTATTAACTTTACCAGTTCTAGTCATACCTTGCACGACACCAATTTCCTCCATTTTTTATTTTCCCTTTCTTCTTGCCTCCGCAACATAATCCCACGGGACGGCATCAGACTTGTAAGATGGTGTGAGAGCTAGCATCACAGAGAAGGGTGTAGTTACCTCGACTTCAAATGGCACCTGGGTTTGTACCACAACTGGCGTGAGAGTGATCGGAGATGTTTTAGGAGTGTCTCCCTCTCGAATGAGTCCAATGGACCCCTCTTGATCCCATTCTTCGTCAGTTTCTATCACATTCACTCCCTCACCTCTGTGATCCGGGAGAGGGTTATTACGAACATTTGTACAACTTCCTTTTCCTGTATGACCTTAGTCTCGATCAGCGTCTGAATCTTGTCTTTCAACGTGAGACGCTCCTCAATGGTATGACCTTTCATGCCTGAATGATAAACACATGTTTTATTGGGGTTGATCTATTGGGAGGGATTTTCAACAACAACAGCAGGAATAAGAGTAACATAACCAGTGGCCTTTAGTCTCTCATATAGTTGGTTTATGGGTTCAGCAATTAGGGTGTATTGTCTAGGAGGTCTGCAGTCAAAATTTGGGCGTGGCTTCGGTTAGTTTTGGCGGGTGGGTGGAGGTGAATGGTAATATGCAGGTTGAGTATTATAGGTATGGTAGGTGGCAACAAGGTGTTGGTATCTTGGGGATGAGGGTTGATATGGTTGAGGTCGGGATGATTGAGAGTAAGGGAGAGGTTTTCCAAATTCCGGACCTGCTCAAGCTCGCCCTGTAGTTCTAGGATTTTCAGCTCCAAACGTAAGACCAACTCATTCTGTCACGGAGTACTTCGGCCATCTAAAGTTTCAACGTTTTCTGCCGTAGTAGCATTGTCTTTCCTGATACCACTTAAATCATCCATTTTTCCTTTCCCTTTGCCTTCGTCTTTGGGATTGCTTGGTGGAGGAGGAGGTGGAGGACCTCTATATCTAGTTGATATGCTGATGATGCCAGTATGCACGAACCAACCTTTGTGAATGGGAATAATCAAAAAGAAAAGAAAAAGCAAACGGTAATCAAGTTAATAAGGTGAAATGAAAGAGTGTTCGTAATATTTAAACATGTCTCACAAAGTCATGCAATAATTTGCGTCCTAATTTGGGGACGTCATTGTGCCTGAGGTAGGCCTAAGTGACACATAAACTTGGAGAAAATTGATGCCAACATTTGCTTTTCATTTCATTAATGCGAAAAATTAGTCAAAACAAACTTTTACTAAATCGACAATAATAATAAAGTTACTAATGGCATTTAGCCTTATTACATCGAAATCTATATCTAAGCTAGAAAGCAGTAAAGAACATCATCTCTTAGTCTACTTGGTCCCGGAAGGACCTTCTCCATGCTTGGCTCTTTTGACCCCATCAATGAGGTTCCCCAGATCGCGTATATCCAACAGTAAGTAAGCTTTTCCTAGATGTCCTCCTTCACCGTTATCTATGCTTGGCAATCTGAGAGTCTCTTTCTCATCTTCCCCTCTAGCTCCATCAATCCTTGCTCCAAGTGTTCCAATCTTTCTGTTGACTTAGTGGCAATCTCCTTCCATTCCTTTATCGCCTCTATGTTCAGTTTGTGCTGTTCCAGATGTTTAGCTTCAGACTCGAACACCCTTTTACGTATCCTTCTATACTTAACTTGTGCCTTAGCTACTTCATCTATGACCCTGTCCTTGATATTGACTCCTGGCTTGATGTCTCCCGCTACGTCATCTTCTAGCCATGATAGATAGTAGTACATATGGCCGGCATGATACCTGTCTAGCTCAATCGTTTCTCTTTCCACAATGATCTTTTGGTTCCACATATGTTGCACCTCGAATTTAAACGGAATGACATCTCCTTTGAAATCTACCTTGTACTGGACCATGTTGGAAACCCGAGGAATTACTTGTTTTCTTCCCACTTGCCTCATTACCCTTATGGGAGCATAAGGATAGATGCCTCGCAACCCGATCAGTTCCAAATGAGTAGTCCCCCTTGACCTGATGATGAACTCACTACTAGGAAACCATTCAAATATCCAATGTACCTGCTCGTCTGTCAGATTGTTGAAGAAACGCACCCAACTTACAGCATTTCCAGGTTGTGCAAACCTGTATGGGATAAACGTCATTCTCTTTGCGTGATGGTTGGCTATGTAGTCCTTCAATGGCCTTCGCACTTCGCAGAAGCTCTTGACGATACTCTCCCTTCTGAAAGTATTCCAGCAGCCAGACTTATAGTAACAGATTACAACCCTCAAAGTGTCCAAATCCCTGCTTGCACTAGTCTAGAGCGCGGTACATCTCAGCTACGATCATAGGGATGATGGTATAAGTTTGTCCCTCGATGCCCTCCATCAAGGTCCTGGCGACCATGGCCAAGCGAGTATGAATCCTTCCCCCTTTTATTGGAAATATCAACAACCCCAAGAAGTAGACGACGAACACGTAAACCCGCAGTGTACCCAACCTAAGGAAGTAATGGTGAGTTCATCATGGTGAAGACGATATGACTTGCTATGCCCATAAAGTTCGTAAGAAATTCAAAAGGGATGTATGATTCTTTAGACAGAGTAGCTCGTTATTCTTCTTAAAACCCAACATTTTTAGAAAACCGCGGGGAGTGCGATTCTCTGGTACCAGTAATCCCGGACTATCCCATGGAAACTTGGCGAAGCCTCCTATTTCTTCTAGGAGTGGAGTCATTTCTATATTTCCAAATCAGAAAACAACTCTTTTGTCATCCGAGAACATGGTAGTGGCCTCAATCAATTCCTTATTTGGTCGAATTTTTAGCAAGGATGGTGGGTCACCAAGTACTCTTCTCACATGATTTTTGTCGCAAGGTGCAAAATCTTTCCACCATCAAGTAGCAAAGGTGGGATGTTTTAGACCATACCGAACCTGGGGATTTCATGCTTCATTTACTGCAAACAAACAAAGGTTAGCCGTTTCCCCCTCCAGATTTGACTACTTATGCAATAATGATCAACACGTTGGCACATTTTCTCCAAGTAATACACATAATATGATTGTGTCCATTGGGATTATGGAAATGCCATCGGACTTTGGACAAGGTTCATCTTAGCAGGTTGTTAATAACACTCTAACCCGTACTAGGTTTAGCACGATGGATGTACATTTCAAGTTGGAGTAGGGTTTCTAGATTGGTCTAGACTGGTACTCCCAAGTGGAAAACTTGAGAGAGAAAGGCACAGGACTGTCGATTGCACCGCTGATTGACTAGTCTACCACAAATAAGCCTTTCTGATTTCAAAAGGGGTAATTTTCAGAAAAGCGCATACACTCATCAAGCACCGCTATGTTGATAATTGGCACGAGTGGAGTATGATGTGGAGCATGTTTTACACCGAAATAATAACACATTGCCAAGTATTTGCATGTAAGAAGCAGTAAATAAAATAGCAAAGTGAACATGAAAAGAAGAGAAAAGAAAGACAAAAGAAAGAAGTCAGTTTGGCTCATGGAAATGTGCGAGAACGTAATGAAGCAGGTAAGGAAATAGGGATAATATAGCGGTCAAGATGAAAAGAAATGGAGAGAGGTCACACATGTCATAGCAAACAAAGGAGAATAAGGAAATAGATGTGTATGTCATAGAAAATTTAAAAAAATAAAGGTGAATAAGGGAAGGGATGTGCATGTCATAGCAAATTTAAACAAATAAAGGTGAATAGGGGAAGGGATGTGCATGTAACAAAGAAATTAATCCACATAAGTCAAGTTCGTGATGGTAAGATCCTAAGTATAAATCCCCAGCAGACTCGCCATGCTGTCGCGCCTCATTTTCTCGCGAAAGCGGGTTTTGATGTGTCATAACTCTTTTAACTGAGGGTGCTAAAAGAGAAGAGTCTCTACCTAACAATTTTTAAGGTGTGTTAGGGCACCTATTTGCAAATAACTCTGTTTGACTAGTCTACATCGCCAAAGATCGGGTAAGGGCTCAAATTACCTCAAAGAGAAGGTGTTAGGCACTCTTCGAGGTCCATAATTGTGGTTCCCGGCCAAAATTTTATACTATGTAGATTATATGATTAAACTAGACGAGCATATAAGTAAAGAAAGATATGAAAGTTGAAAGTCCTATTATGACATAAACCATTGTAAGGAAAAAAATGTCATTAAACTCTATGAATAATTGATACAAGTTTTAAAGATCACAAGGGTTACAACTGCGTCGGTTATGTTTAATGACTAAATCCTTTAAAAAGCATATAAAGGAGGGGGGGGGGGGTTCCTATGTTTTCTAGCCTAAAGGATCACCCCGTGTAACATAAATAATACTTCGCAACTTCCTTTAGGTAGGAGTTGGTCATAATATTCAGCGGGCACATACAATCATCTCCTGCTACCCGATTACTATGCTTAAGTTGTTTACTTAAAAGCGTTCTAATTCAATTCTAAGTCGTGCTCTATGCGTGCGTTACCCGTCCCATGCCTAGGCTCTAGGAGGCTTTGGACCTACTATTTGGTAGTTCTAAACTCAACTCAGTTTCTCAAAACGATAAAACTAGGAGACAATCAAAACTGATAGGACTGCACATAATTGCAATAAAAGAGGGGCTCAAGTAACCTCCACACATAAGCAGGAAAAGCATGCAGACAGATTTCTAGTTAGGCAATATATGGCATTATGACGTGTTGGTCTGACGACCCGGCTAGTCGTCTCGTGAGTTACTGCTCCGTTTCCTCCATTTCTGCTTCATTATGCTTCGTTATCCATGTTTTATGTGATCGAGTTGAATAGTTTGCGTTCGGTGTGGATTTGGTAAGAAATGAGACACTTAGTCTCTTTTAAGAAGGTTTAAGTTGGAAAAGTCAATCGGATGTTGACTTATGAGTTAGAGGGATCGGATGTGAGTTTCGATAGTTCGGTTAGCTTCGGGAGGTGATTTATGACTTAGGAGTGTGATTGGAATTGGTTTTAGAGGTCCGGTGTAGAATTAGGCTTGAATTGGTGGAGTTAGTATTTTGGCGATTTCCGGTTGTTAGGCGAGATTTTGATCCGAGGGTCGAAATGGAATTTCGAGAGTTGCTCTAGCTTCGTTATGTCATTTGCGATGTATGTGAAAAATTTCATGTCATTCGGACGTGGTTTGGTTGGGTTTTTGATCAAAAGAGTAATTTAGAAGATTGAAATTCTTAGGCTTGAATCCAACACGAATTTGGTGTTGTGATGTTGTTTTGAGCGTTCCGAAGGTTGGAACAAGTTTGAATGATGTTATGGGATATGTTGGCATATTTGGTTGAGGTCCCAGTGGCATCGAGTGAGTTTTGGGTGGTTAAACGGACTACTTAATCTTTGGAAAAATTGCAGATCTTTTTTTAGCTTCAGCTGTGCACCAGAAAATTTCTGGTGCAAGTAGTCCAGTTTGGAAGCTTATATCTTGTAATTTATAAGGAATCCAAAAAATTACAAAACATAAAAGTTGTAGCCCTTGTATTATAGTTTTCAGAAAGTTAAACCATTCATGATTTGGATATTCTATGAGAAATTTATGATTGATCGAAGTTGGCTGGTAGGGCAATTTCGACAGAATTTTGTGATGCACTTTAGAAGCTCATATCTCGGAATATATAAAGAGTTATATATTTACAACTTATTAAATGAAAGATCTTCGAGTATAGTTTCTAAATCTTCAAACCGTTAATCATTTGGATATTTCCAAAAGGGGTTATGAGCGTTTTAACAGAAGGTGTACAGCAAGGGAAAATGGTAAGAGGATGTACAACCTGCACAACGCAAGGTACAACTCGATGAAGACTGGGCAGAATGTTTTTAAGCCTTCTTGTCCGTGATTTTGGGTATATTTTCACTCATAGTTGCTACTTTTTGGAGGTTCTTGAAGGAAATTAACGAGGGATTCAAGGAGAATCTATTGGAGGTAAGAATTTCGGACCTAAAACTCGTTTATATTGTGAAATCCACCCAGAAAATCATTGAAGTCTTGCTAAAAATGGAAGAAATAGGGGTTGGGATTTTGAAATTCTAATTGGGTATTTGGAGGACCATTTGGGGTCATATTTGAGAACTTTTGATATGTATGAACTCGTTGGTAGATAAGGAACCCGTTGATGTAAAAATTTCTGAGCTTCGAGAAGTGGGGCCTGGGGCTCGGGTTTTGCTAATTTCGGAATTTTTGGTATTTTTTGATTGTTTTAGTTTGGGCTTTGTCCCCTCACCATATTGTGACGTATTCGTTCTGATTTTGGATAGATTCGACGCGTGTGGAGGCCAATTCGAGGGGCAAAGGCGTCGCGGGCTAGGGATTTAGCCGGTTCAAGGTGAGTAGTGATTGTAAATGATGTTCTAAGGGTTTGAAACCCCGGATTGTACATCGTAGTGCTATAGTAAGGTGAGACACGCGCTCGATGATGAGCGTGGCGTCGTTTACTACTGGGGATTGTGACTTGGTCCGTCCCGATTGATGATTTTTACCGCGTATTTGACTGAAACTTATTTGTTATCATCATGATTTGGGCTGATTGTCATATTTGGGCTTCGTGCCAATTATTTGAACCCTTCGAGGATTTTTATCACTGTTTCCTCACTATTTTGACTTATTTCTTGAACTCAGTCATGTTGTTTTCCACTGTTTTACAACTCAGCCACTTTTACTCAGTTTTGAGACTTAAATAATATTTTAATGATGTTTTTGGGCTGAGAACTACTATTTTACTATGCCCGAGGGGCTTGTGATGATTTTTTGACTGAGTGTGGCCGAGGGCCAGATGTGAGGATATACTGAGTGATATGAGGCCGAGGGCTTGAGATACTTTATATGCCATGAGGTAGCTTGTGACTGATATGAGGCCGAGGGCCTGAGATACTTTATATATGCCACTAGGTGGCTTGACTGATATGAGGCCGAGGGCCTAGATTTGATGCCACAAGGTGGCTTGATATTGCGCTTGGGCCGTAAGGGGCCCCTCCCAGAGTCTGTACACCCCCAGT
>MCJB01029836.1:120615-168965 GCA_002018475.1 Nicotiana obtusifolia | reverse complement strand
GGGGGCGCAGAAGCGAATGGTTGGGAGATTTGTGGCTTCTGCATCTGCGATGGAATTTCTGCAAATGCTGCATGACAAGTGTGACGATGTGGACCATAAATGCAGAATCGCTGGGCAGACTTTATATTTTGAAATGTTTGGTCATTTTTCATTATTTGGAGTTGTGGAGCTTGGTTGGAAGCGATTTTTGGGAGACTTTTCACTACAATTGAAGAGTTAAGTGAAGTTTACTTAATTTTAATGTTAGATATTGATTACCCATGGATTATTTACACATAGCTTATGTTAATTAAAGGTGAAATTTGAGAGTTTTTGACTATTGTTTTGGAGAGTAAAAATTGATGAACTGATTGTCGATTTGAGATTAGATTTGGGTGAGACACACAGATTTGGACTCGTATCAGAATGAGCGTTCGGAATTTGTGAGTTTTGTCGGGTTTCGGGATGCGGGCTCGGGGTTGACCTTTTGGTTTGACTTAATATAATTTTATTCACGATCTTAGATTTGTCATTTGTCATTATTTCTGATGGGTTTTATTGATGATATTAAGTTATTTTGATTAGATTTGGGTCGCTCAGAGGCCGATTCGCATGGGAAGGGCTTTTTGGTGTATTGATTCCCGCGCTTTGAGGTAAGTAACATATCTAAACTTGGATTTAAAGGTAATTATCCTTGAGAACTATGATATATCTGTTGTGTTGTGGGGTGCCGAACGTGCTAGGTGACGGGCGTGTGTGCGTGCAATAGGGTATTCATGATTAAGTGGATTTTAGACTACTACGAGACTTGTTTGCTATCATGCCTCGTTATACCCGTACTTTATCTACTTGTATGATTATTTGAGCTATTCTTCATGTTAGAAATCATGTCTAGTCTATGTGCTTATTTGTTTGAGACGTGATGGGGCTACTCTTGCTATTTTGAGCTATTTTGGCTTAATCGTAAACTTACTCTCAGTCATGGTACTATATTCGTGTATGATATTTTTGTCTCAGTGCAATCTTATTTTCATTTCTCACATGTTGTTGATGCCTCCTATGTGTGGCACTACTGAACTGAGTACTGTGAGATGTGGTTAACTGAGGTTGAGCGGTTGATGACTAAGCTTGGGCCATAGAGCCGATTTGGTATTGCTTTTGAGGTGATGCGTATGCCACACCCATATTAGGCTAAGTGGTACTGATTATGGGCGACGCGTGCACCAGGCCCCACGATTAGGTTGTGTAATATTGATTAGCGCTTGGGCAAGGATCCGCCTCTCCAAACTCTAATATTCACAGTGAGCGCAGGTACAGGGTTATATATGTGCTTTGATAAGGGGCATTTGTGCCAGGCACCCGTACAATGCTAAGTGTGTAATGGTGATGGGCACTTGCGCCCGACACCGTGAGCATGCTAAGTGTGATTATATTTGATGGTTCCACTGTGTTGATATTGACTTGACATGTGTATTTGACATGTAGGTATAGAGATGTATTGTTCTCATGCTAGTTGGTAAATGAAATGCCTTATCTGTGTTGAGCTTTAATTGTTTTACTTGAAAAGCATGTCTAAATTTTTTTGTAATTGTGAACAAGTTATCATGACATCTTTGAGTTATTTACTTTTACTATCTTCATTATATCCTGAGTTGTTATTGATTATTGATGTTGGACACCGACTGTTCCTACCGAGCTCGTCAGTACTTTTATCCCAAGGTTAGGTTTGTTACTTATTGAGTACATGGGGTCGATTGTGTTCATACTATACTCTGCACTTCATGCGCAGATCCAGGTACTTTTGGGCATGGTGATTGCTAGAGTTCGCCTCAGTACTAGCCTGTGGAGATGAGGAGATAGCTATTATATCCTTCGCAGACCTTGAAGTTCTCTTTCATTTATTTCTATTATTATTCTATTGCTCAGACAATTGTATTGAGAATTTGACCATGTATTTTGAGATTCTGTAGTTCTCTTGTACTCGTTGACACCAGATCATTTGGATGGTTGTAATTGTATTATTATTGTGTTTCTCAGGTGTTTCATGATATTTTCGCTGTTGAGATTATTATGTTCTATTTATTGAGTTTATTGTTATTTTGAAACTATTGGCTTGTGTAGAAAGCAGTGTTAGACATTGCCACGGTTCCGGTGGGAGTTTGAGTCGTGACAGGTTATGAAGTCCATTTAATGTCGTTATCATCTAGTTTAGTCACCAATAGGGGTGATAAACGGGCGGGCCGGGTTGGATATGGGTGGATCGAAAATGGATAAAGTAAAAAATAAATAAATTATCTGATCCGATCCATATTTAACACAGATAGAAAATTGATTAACCGATGGATAATATGAGTGGCTTTTTACATATGATCACTTTTGAGAGAATTCCTAGTCTCCCAAGCTTGAGAAACCCCCAATTTGAATCTTTATAAATGTAAAAGTTAAACTCATTAGTTATCCATTGGTTTATCCATTTTCTATTTGGATAATATGGTTCTTATCCATATTTGACTCATTTTAAAAAAGTTCATTATCCGACTCATTTTTAGTGGATAATATGGGCGGATAACTATTTTTTTATCCGTTTTTCTACCACTAGTCACCAATTATAATATAGTTAACATGTTGTTTATATGAATATAGTTATATTATCAATTTCAAGTTGTTAAAATATAGTTATAATTAATAAACAAGTAATCACAATATTTTTATTAACGTATGTCACGACCCCAATTTTTCCTCCGTAGTATGTCGTGATGGCACCTAGTCGCTAAGATTAGGTAAGCCTAGCATTTACTCAATTAAATGGCAGAATTTAACCAGAAACAATTATTAAGTACGAAACAGAAATTTTCCATAGTAAACCAAACATCCCCAGTGCAATACAATATCCCAAAACCGGTAGTACAAGTCATAAGCTCTACTGAGTTTTTCTAGGAGAAAAAATCCTTAAGTACAACTGTTTCGAAATAGAAATAAGCAGTACAAGTACAAAATCAGAAGGTGACTCCGGGGCCTGCGAACGCGACGACAGGTATACCTTGAGTCTCCACAGCAAAGCCCGAATAACTAACTAGAATCAACCAACTTCGAAGTACCTGGATCTGCAAAAGAAATATACAAAAGCATAGCATGAGTACACCACAACCTTACCCAGTAAGTATCAAGACTAATCTCGGGTGGAGTAGTGACGAGGGACAGTCAAGACACCTACTAGAGTTAACAACCTGTACATGTATGAGTGTGAACTAATGGGGTCACAATGTCAATATAAAGCTAAGCATGGTAAAGAATGCAAAACAATTCTCACAATAGAACACTAGACAACAATGAGCAACAGGGAACAAACAAGTAATAGCGTCGTAGAGTAAGCTGAACACAATTTAAGTCCGGTGAACCAGGTAAGCAAAAAAGGTAACAACTCAATAAGAGCAACCACTTTCACACAAGATTTGTTTAAGAATTTCCCCAAGGTACTCCATCTCATAACCACAATTCACGAGTCCCAATTCATGGACCCTAATCACTTGGCATCTTGTGCCCACATTACAGTTTATAACCGCATGGACGACTCACGTGCTGCACGGACAATTCACGTGCCAATACCATTGATACCTCATATCTGGACGGATAACTCACGTGCTAAGAGAGTGGCAATTTCTTATATCTGCACGTACTACTCACGTCCCAATAGAACAACTCTCACACAGAAGGCAAGTAAATGGGAGTACATGTAAATGGTCAATAACATTAGGACTCATCTTCTTAAACCGATATGGGTGATTAAGTATGTGTATGCTTGTGCAAGTGTGCTATCGCAACTCAAGTCAACAAGCAAGAGTGGAGCAACGAAGGGCACATAGGAAACAACACAACAAAACGTAAAATGTGTAACTCACACAAGGTAGGCATACCACTACACAAATATCATCAATAACAATTCCCCCAGGCCATCACAAGTCATCACAAATCATCCCCGACGTAGCCCACCTTTTCTCGCCACGTGCGCAACAATAAAGTAAATGCCTGCCTTGTCTCGCCGCATGCGCATAATAATATTCTCACATTGTCTCGCCACATGTGCAAACCCACATATATTGCTCACCATGTCACGCAACATGTGCAAATATCAACAATAACAATAGCACGGACAACTCACGTGCGAACACCCCGACAATCCTCTCAACAATCCCATGTGTGCCAAAAACATGACAACACAATATAAGGTCTTTCACCACATGTGCCCATATGCTACAATATTATTTTCTCAAAACAATTTCAATACAACAACCACGCATAGCTCTCGGTATGTGTATGCTTGTGCAAGTGTGCTATCACAACTTAAGTCAGCAAGTAAGAGTGGAGACAATGAAGGGCACATAGGAAATAACACAACAAAACGTAAAATGTATAACTCACACAAGGAAGGCACACCACTACACAAATATCATCAATAACAATGCCCCCAGGACATCACAAGTCATCACAAATCATCCCCGATATACCAGCCTTTCCTCAAAACACTTTCAATACCACAACCACGCATAGCCTTCAGCTTAACAACCTTGAGTACAACACAAAAAAAACAATAACACAAGAGTACGACAAATAAATCAATACAAGATCAATAGAACACAAATAAACAGAAGAACGAGCTCACAATGAAAGACACACAGGAAATAATGGTTTCCACAAGAATAGCTCAACAAAAGGAGAGACAATGTGAAACAATGACTCCACATAAGTATAAGCCAACAATAAAGGGGATAACAAAACTTCAGTTAAGGTTAAGCAATTATGAAATAGATCATAATAACTTCAATTAAGGTTAAGCAATTAGGGAAAAGACATCAATAACTTTAATTAAGGTTAAGCAATTGCGAAAAATACAGCATGGCAATAAAGGAGGCAAAAACTTCAACTAAGGCACATAAGTGTTTATTGGCAATAAGGGTACGACATGAATCAATCAACTCCAAATAAGACACCTATGAGTGAATTTAGTAAATGGAGGATTTAACATGATAAGACAACTTCATTTTTAATGAACATAAGAACCTAAGAGCCAAAAAGGGTCAAATTTCCACAAATAAGCCCGAGTACGTACTCGTCACCTCGCGTACACGGCCTTCACATGACACAAATAGCACAAATGACTAAATTCTAAGGGGTAGTTTCCACACACAAAGTTACGCAAGAGACTTACCTCGAAGAAGCTAAAGTGATACTCTAAAATGGCCTTCTCGAGTAAAACAACCTCCGGACGGCTCAAATCTAGCCAAAATAACTTAATATCATAAATAAAAATCATAGGAAATAATTTCAGATGATAAAGCTCCGATCTTTAATTTATACTCAAAAATCAACCCAAAAAGTCAAACCCAGGCTTGCACCTCGGAACCCGACAAAAATTACAAAATCCAAACCCCCATTCGAAAACGAGCCCAACAATACAAGAATTACTCAAATCCGACCTTAAATCGACTTTCAAATCTCCAAAGTTTAGTCTAAGAAGTTTTCACAATTTCCCCCCAAATTTCCAACTTATATCCCTAATTAAATGATGAAAATAACAATGGATTCATGAAATATAATAAGATTCAAGTACAGAACACTTACTCCACTAAATTTCTCAAAAATCTCACAAAATATCATCAGAAAATCGAGCTCCGTAGGTCCAAAAATGAGTAATGAAATCGAACCCTCGAATTAAAGCCTTCTGCCCAGCACTTCCGCTATTGCGAACAAAGAAGCGCATCTGTGCTCTCGCACCTGCGAGAAAATTCACGCATCTATGACAACAGCTTACCAGCCCAAGCTTTGCATTTGCATGACGAAGGTCGCACCTGTGACACCGCAGAAGTGAGACAAAAACCGGAGAAGCGGACAATCACCCAGAGCCACAAACTCGCATTCGCGATGGGCACACCGTAGATGCGGCCATGCACTTGCGTTTGCCAACCCGTAGAAGCGGAACTCCTGCCCAGGCCCAACATTGCAGAAGCAACAACAACTTCGTAGAAGCGGCTCAGCACCTGTGCTCCAAAATGTGTAGGTGCAACAGACTAGAAACAGAAATGACGAAAATCACGAAAACCATCCGAAACTCGTCCGAAACACGCCCAGGGCCCTGGGACCCCATCAGAACATACCAACTAGTTCCATAACTTAAAACGGTGCTCGAGGCCTCAAATAACATCAAAAAACATCAAAAGTATGAATTGCACCTCAAATCTAGTTTAATGAGCTTATGAATTTTCAACTTCTACAACTCGCGCCGAATCATATCAAATCAACCCGGAATGACGTCAAATTTTGCACGCAAGTTTCCAAATGACACAAAGGAGCTATACCAACTCTCAAAATCAAAATCTGAACCCAATATCAACAATATCAACTCCCGGTCAAACCTCTTAACCTTCCAAACCTTCAACTTTTCAATTTTTGCCGAAATGCATCAAATTAACCTACGGACCTCCAGCTCCAAATCCGGACACATGCCTAAATCCAATAGCACCATATGAAGCTATTTAAATCATCAAAATACCATTCTGGAGTCGCCTCCACAAAATTCAAATTCCAGTCAACTCTTACCGCTTAAGCTTCTAAAGCAAGAATTCTTCTTCCAAATCAATCCCGAATTATCCAAAATCTAAACTCGACCACATACGTACGGCATAATACATAATACGAAGCTGCTCGAAACCTTAAGCCACCAAACAGGACGCCAATTCTCAAAACGACTGGTCAGGTCGTTACATCCTTCCCCTCTTAAACAAACATTTGTCCTCGAACGTGCCAAGAACTGTTATGAAGTCATCAAATCACTGAATGTACTCTCCATACATATACTCGCAGGTGATCCCCCGTCACCCCAATCCACATATGCCCGACAATACCATCTGCAAAAATTTCTCCTCCAACCCACACTAATAAGCCTCAGAACCAAATTTTCACTATCCGATCATTTCCCAAAGATCCAATTCCCACATCAACACACAGTATCAGCCTCAATCAGCTGCAACAACTCATGCGTATACCCACAAGGTACAACC
The DNA here is from genome assembly GCA_002018475.1 of Nicotiana obtusifolia. Taxonomy (NCBI): domain Eukaryota; kingdom Viridiplantae; phylum Streptophyta; class Magnoliopsida; order Solanales; family Solanaceae; genus Nicotiana; species Nicotiana obtusifolia. The sequence goes on along the minus strand of MCJB01029836.1, from coordinate 161,931 downwards.
ACATGATGTAACACATCACACCTATGCCCATAACGACAACTCTGGCCACTATAGCTGCCCATAATCAAATCCAGCACCGGTAATTAACCTTATATCAGCTGGAACCCTGATCCAAACCTTCACAACGCTAACAACGATGCAAGAAACAAAAAGACCCCATGACCATTCACTCAAATCAACAAGTCACATCTAACGCCACCTGGGCACACACCTCACAAGCTAAAACCCAACAAGCACAATGCGAATATGACTGAATATGCAAAGGGAAACACATGGGAGAACCATCAAACAAGCCCGACAGGTACCATTCCCTATTAGCATCATACTACGAATCAATTACACAATGGAGAATCAAGACATATGAACTAATCACAAGGATCTCATCCTAATATAACTCCACCGCGGAACATAGCCCGGTCCAACATATCAAATCGCATGAAAACGCAATGATCCCATCCTCAGCTCTAAATCACAAATATAATACACCTCATACCAACCGAAACCTTCCACTGATTCAAGTATGTGAAACAAGATCACAACACATAACAAACTTCCCATGCCGGTAGAGCATCTAAATCACAAATCGCAACCAACCATCCACAAATTCACATCAAAACCTACCGTAATAAGTAACAGAAAGTTACTTCTAGTCTCAAAGCTCTCAATAGTGAACAAAACAAAATGACGGGCTACCACTACAGAATCTCCCAAAAGGGGTAAACACATAAACAGAGTACAAAATCAAGAAGCTCACCCATATGTGAAGCAAGATAGGAGGACTCACCACGATAAGCAGAACTGAATCAAAATAAGAATGATGCTCCTTTATAAAAAATCAAAACCATACCTGTAACGACATCATCTGCTGCAGAGGCATTTGCCCTACCATAGAAAACATATCAACGAGCTGGGCCTCCCCCTCTAGGGCGCCCTCTGCTCGCCTGACCTACACCCCTATCTAGCGATGCAAGGATAGCAGCAACTGGAGCAGAACTCATAGCCTGAATACCCCGCTGTGACATATCTGTCCGGAGCCTAGGACAATCTCTCACCATGTGGTTGGTATCTCCACACTCAAAGCAACCTGTCTGCTAACATGGCTATGAAAGCTGTCCGGTACGGGCACTCTAAGACCCATGGATATCTGAAGCACCGCGCGAAGCCTGAAGTGCAAATTGAACTGGCTGACCCACAAAACCTCACCATGGCGTACCCTGCCTCCAAAATAGTGACTAGTAGATCCTCCCAGTCCACGAGGCCTCTTAGCCTCCCTGTCCTCTTTTTCCTGACCCAGCATGTCCTCTCTCTCCTGGTCGTGCATGCCCTCTAATCGGTGAGCGATCTCTACTACCTATTGAAATGGAACATCCGTCTCCAATTCCCGAGCCATGCTAAGTCGGATATCATAAATGAGCCCCTCAATGAACCTGCAGACTCGCTCTCTGACTGTAGAAACCAAAGCGGGTGCATGTTTGGAAAAATCATTAAATCTAGCGGCATACTTTGACACTGACATAGTACCTTGGCGCAGCTGCTCAAACTCCGCACGCCATGCATCCCAAAGGGTCTGGGGAACAAACACTTTCAAGAATATCTCTGAAAATTGAATCCATAAAAGTGAAGCTGTATCGGTCGGGCTACCCAACTCGTACGCTCACTACCACTGATATGTCGCTCCCTTAAGCTGGAATGTTGTAAAAGCAACCGACTCATCTGCATAATACCCATAGTACGGAGAATACGATGGCACTCCTCTAGAAAACCATGGGCATCCTTTGAAGCTAAACCACTGAAAGTAGGTTGGTGATACTTCTTGAACCTCGCAAGTTTAAGCTGTTTCTCCTCAGATGCTGCTGCCCTAACCATGGGCTGAACCGAAACAACAGGTTGTGAATGACGAGGAACAGTCCAGACACCTATTAGAGTTAAAAATCCGTACAAGTATGAATGTGAACTAACGAGGTAACAACGTTAATATAAAGCTAAGCATGGCAAAGAAGGAAAAACAATACTCATAATGCAACACTAGAAACAACAATGAGCAACAGGGAACAAACATGTAATAACGCTGTAGAGTAAGCTAAACAATAAGCGCAACCACTTTCACACAAGATTTGTTAAGAATTTCCCCAAGGTGCTCCATCTCATAGTCACAATTCACGGGTCCCAAGTTCATGAACCCTAATCACTTGGCATCTTACTCACGTGCCAATGACATTGATACCTCATATCCGCACGGACAACTCACGTGCCAATTGAACAACTCTCACACAGAAGGCAAGTAAATGAGAGTACATATAAATGATCAATAACATTAGGATTCATTTTCTTAACCGATATGGGTGATTAAGTATGTGTATGCTTGTGAAAGTGTGCTGTTACAACTAAAGTCAGCAAGTAAGAGTGGAGACAATGAAGGGCACATAGGAAACAACACAACAAAACGTAAAATGTATAACTCACACAAGGTAGACACACCACTACACAAATATCTTCAATAACAATGCCCCTAGGCCATCACAAGTCATCACAAATCATCCTCGACATAGCCAACTTTTCCTCAAAACAATTTCAATACCACAATCACGCATAGCCCTCGGCTCAATAACACTGAGTACAACACAGCAACAACAATAACACGAGAGTACGATAAGTAAATCAACACAAGAACTGCATAACACAAATAAACAGAAGAATGAGCTCACAATGAAAGACACACAGGTAATAATGGTTTCCACAAGAATAGCTCAACAAAGGGATATATAATGTGAAACAATGATTTCACATAACTATAAGTCAACAACGAAGGGGTAACAAAACTTTAGTTAAGGTTAAGCAATTACGGAAGAGATAATAATAACTTCAATAAGGTTAAGCAATTACTGAAAAGACATCAATAACTTCAATTAAGGTTAAGCAATTACAGAAAAGACATCATGGCAATAAAAGAGGCGACAACTTCAATTACGGCACATAAGAGTTTATTAGAAACAAGGGTAGAACATGAATCAATCAACTCCAAATAAGACATGTAAAGGTGAATTTAGTAAATTGAGGATTTAACATGATAAGAAAACTTCATTTTTAATGGACATAAGAACCTAAGAGCCAAAAACAGTCAAATTTGCACAAATAAGCCCGAGTACGTACTCATCACCTCGCGTAAACAGCCTTCACATGACACAATTAGCACAAATGACTAAATTCTAAGGGATAGTTCCCCACACAAAGTTAGACAAGATACTTACCAAGAAGAAGCTAATCTGATACTCTAAAATAGCCTTCTCGAGTGAAACTGTTATGACCCAATTCTATTATAGGCCGTGCTGGCGCCCAGCGTCGCCATTACGCAAGCCAACAGTGAACTAACTGCGTGATTTCACATTTTAATAGATTTCCATGTAATTAAAATTTCCTTAATTTAAAATATTTATGGAGCAACGAGTTTAAAATAAATATAAAGAGAGCAGCTGAGTGCAATCATAACTATAGAAATAATCCAAAATCACAAGTCTACTAGTGTGTGCCAAGATCTGGTGTCATAAGTGTATGAGCAACTAGTAGAATATTCAAACCTCTATCTACTGTCTGAATATAAAATAGATAGAACATAAATACAAAAGAGAGACTCTAGGGGCTATTGAACGGCTCAGGAAGTAGCTCACCACTAGACCTCGGGATATCTGAGATGCGCGCCGGTAGGACCGCTAGATGCACCTGCCTCAAATCTTGCACGGTCAGTGCAGAAGTGTAGCGTGAGTACATAAACAATATGTACCTAGTTCTAATCTAGAAGAATTAGTGACGAGGGGTCGACTTCGACACTTATTATGGGCTAACAATATGAATGCATGAATTTCTAAATAAACATGAGTTATGTAAATAATAATAATAACTCATTAACAAGCAGGAGCAAATAATACTTTCACAATGTTAATAATTCCAAAGAAATCACTTTCCTTACAAATCGTAACCTTACAAGCCACAACATAATATAAGGTATGATTAGGCACCAAGTATTATGAAGCACGATGTATGCCGAGGTCGCACGGTCCGATCCAGAATAATGAGTACACTATCCAGGGTCGAGCGTCACGAACTATAGATGCATCTATCTACTACCGAAGTGTTTGGCCCGCTCCACAAGAAGAGAGGATACTTTATAAGCATTTGACTTAAACATTATTAAAAGCTCATACACAATTTAACACAAATTCCATTAATGGTCTTTCACAATTTAATCAACAAGTTCTAATATAATTTAGGCACTTAAATTAACAAGTAAGGTGCAAACATTTCAAGTAATTCATGATTTGGTTTCTAAAACTACCCGGACATAAGCATAATTAGTAGCTACGCACGGACTCTCGTCACCTCGTGCATACGTATCCCCCCACAATTATAAAAAAATATTAATTTAAATCACCTATGGGGTAAATTCCCTCTTACAAGGTTAGACAAGAGGCTTACCTCGTCTCAAAGCTTACTTTCCGGCCTCAAATTCACTCTAAAGCCTCGACTGCCGAATAATCCAAAACTATTCAAGTGTGATATAAATTAATTAACACATGTTTATAAGTTAATATTCTAACTATTAGAGTGATTAACCAACCCCAATTGGAAGATGCCTAAAATTCACCCCGGGCCCACGGCCCGGATTCCGAAAATATTTGAGAAAGCCGTTACTCATAACCTTAAGAACTCAAGTATACATTTTTATCCCATTCCATAACCATTTTCGTGGTTAAATCCCGTTTTTAGCAAAACCTAGGTTTTTCACCTAAACCCATAATTGTCACAAATTTACGTGTTAAAATCTACCCATAATCTATGTACTAAACTTACACTGGGTAAGAATTACTTACCTTCAATAGCTAGATTGAAATCCCTCTCTTTGAAGCTCTAAAAATCACCCAAGTGCAATAAAAATGGACTTAAAATGTTTAAGTCTCGACTCAAATGAAGTTCTGCCCAGCAGGTTTTTCGCACCTGCGATCACTGGGCCGCATTTGCGGTACCGCTTTTGCCGCACTAGGCCCAGCGTAGGCCGTATCTGCGGACGGGTTTCCGCTTTTGCGGCTCCTCATCGCAGAAGCAAGGTCGCTTTTGCGCTCAACCCTTCGCTTCTGCGGACCATTGGCCAAGGATTCAAAGTCGCTTTTGCGGCCAAAAGGACGCATCTGTGGGCTTGCACTTGCGGCCAAAAGCTTGCAGGTGGGGGCACACTAGAACTGGTGCACCAGCAGCCCTTTTGAGTCTTAACTCAATTCGCGCATCGTCCGAATGGCGTCCGGGGCCTACGAGGCCCCGTCCAAACATACTAACAAGCTAAAAATCATAAAACAGACTCGCTCGCACCCTCGGAACGCATAACACAATATCAAAACTACGAATCACACCCCAAACCAAATTGAATCAACTTATGAACTTCAAGTTCTTCCAACTTACTTTGAACGCGCCGAAACATACGTAGACTATTTAAAATGACACTAAATTTTGCGTGCAAGTCTTAAATCACCATATGAAAATATTCCCAAGCTCAAAATCCCAAACGGATCGATAACACCAAAACCTACTCCAAACTTAATTTAAAGAACTTTAAAACCTTCAACGAGCCAACCTTCACTCTTAGGCGCCAAAACGCTCCCGGATCATCCAAAACCCGATTCGAACATACGCGCAAGTCCAAAATCATTATACGAACCTATTAGAACCGTCAAATCCTGATTTTGAGGTCACTTACTCAAAACGTTGACTCAAATCAAACTTAGCCTTTTAAGTCAATATTAAGGAACCAAGTGTTCTGATTTCAACCCGAACCCTTTCAAACCTCGAACTAACCATCCCCGCAAGTCACAAAACAGTAAAAGCACATACGAGGAGTCTCATTTAGGGGAAGGGGATTCTAGAAAGCAAGACGACCGGTCGGGTCATTATAGAAACAACCTCTGAACGACTCAAATCTAGCCAAAATAACTTAATATCATAAATAAAAATCTTAGGAAATAATTCCGGATAATAAAACTTCGATCTTTAATTAATACTCAAAAGTCAACCCAAAAAGTCAACCCCGGGCTTGCACCTCGGAACCCGACAAAATTACAAAATCCGAACCCCATTCGATAACGAATCCAACCATACAAGAATTACTCGAATCTGACCTCAAATCGCCCTTCAAATCTCCAAAGTTTAGTCTAAGAAGTTTTCACAAATTTTTCCCAAAAATCCAACTTAATTCACTAATTAAATGATGAAAATAACAATGTATTCATGAATTATAATAAGATTCGGGTAAAGAACACTTGCCCCCAAGAATTTCTTGAAAAACCTACGAAAAATCATCACTAACTGAGCTCCCTATGTCCAAAAATGAGTAATGAAATCGGACCCTCGAATTTAAACCGTTTTTCCCAGCACTTCCACAATTATAGACAAAGAAGTGCATTCGCGCTCTTGCACTTGTGATAAAATTCATGCATCTGAGACAACAGCTTATGAGCCCAAGTGTAACGAACCGACCGGTCATTTTGAGCATTTACACTTTGCTTGGTGGTTTGAGGGCATGAGTAGTCCCGTATGATGTATTACGACTTGTGTATATCGTCGGTTTTGGTATTCAGGTGATTCGGAATTAGTTTGGAAGAATGAATTTCATTGTTGAAGCTTTAGGTTAGAAGAGTTGACTGAGTTTGACTTTTTTGTGTTTGACCCCACATCGATTGAATGGTTGATTGCACCTTGGCTATGGTCTTTTCGGGTTTTAATATATTGTGCTATTTACTTCTCTATGGTCATGGTCATGCATTTCATGTACTTGATGTTGAATTGCGTGTAGTTGTTGATTTTGAGCATTGTGGCTTGAGGTATTTCATACGGACCGGTGTTTGGATGGGTCACACATTTCACGGGGCTATGTTGGAATATGATCCTTCATGTTAGATTCGCGTGTCTTGGTCCTACTATGTGTGATGGGTGCGTTGTAGTGGTACTTGTTGACCTGATGAGTGGTTATGAGTTTCTGTGTGTTTCTTTCATTATCAGCAGTGTATGAAGGTTTTGAACAAGGTTTTATTTGATATGAGGTTCATTACTGGTATTGGGTTTGATTTGAGCAACTATTGTGATCGAGAATCGTTGCTACGAGTATGCGAGTTGTGTGGTATATCATGTGACTATGTCTTGGGTTATGGTTATGGCTTGATATAGCTTGTTCAGACTTATACATTTTGTGGAAGCGAGATTCGAGTCTTGTAAGGGATTTCAGATGTTGGGAATTGAGTTCCAAGGTTTATGGGCTAAGGTCAAAATAATGATCTTCAGTTATGTTGTGTGGTCAGGCTTACATGGATTGGGGTGATGTGGGATCACCCCCGGGTATGCTCACGGTAAGGTTACACAGTGATTTGACGGCTTAAGGACGACTCCTGGCACGTTCGAGGACGAACGCATTGTTTAAGTGGGGGAGGATGTAACGACTCGACCGGTCATTTTGAGCATTTACACTTCGCTCGGTGGTTTGAGGGCATGAGTAGCCCCGTATGATGTATTAAAACTTGTATGTATTGCCGATTTTGGTTTTCGGGTGATTCGGTATTAGTTTGAAAGAATTAATTTCATTGTTGAAGCTTTAAGTAAAAAACGAGTTGACCAAGTTTGACTTTTGTGTGTTTAACCCCGGATCAGAGTTTTTATGATTTCGTCAGGCCAGGATGGTAATTTTGGACTTGGGCATATGCCCGGATTCACATTTGGATATTTCTAGAAGGTTTCGGCACATTTTTGCAAAAGTTGGAAAGTTGTGAGGTTTGACCAGGAGTTGACTTTGTTGATATTGGGTTCATATTTTGATTCTGAGAGTTGGTATAGCTCCGTTGTGTCATTGGAACTTGCATGAAAAATTTGACGTCATTCCGGGTTGATTTGATATGGTTCGGCGTAAGTTGTAGAGGTTGAAAGTTCATAAGTTCGATTTGAGGTGCAATTCGTAGTTTTAATGTGATTTGAGACCTCGAGCAGGTCCACTATATGTTATGGAACTTGTTGGTGTGCTTCGACGGGGTCCCAACGGCCTTGGGTGTGTTTCGGATGGATACAGGCCATTTCCTTCTATTTTTGACTTCTGATTTTTGTCATCTGGTGTTCTTCATCGCGATCGCGATGCAGCAATCGTGTTCGCGTAGTGTTCCTGCAGAAGCTGGCAATTTTGTTTTTCACGGTCGCGATCTTGGTTACACATTTTGTCTTCGCATTCGCGTCAGGTAATACGCGATCGCGTATAAGGAACTGGAAGGGGCAGCAGGGTTTTACTCTCCGTGTTCGCGATCTTGGTTACACATTAGTGAAGGTTGATGGAGATTTTGGTCTGCATTCACAACTATGTCCATGAGTTCGTGATGGGTTATTTTGATGTGGCAGCTTGTATTTTGTGCTTCGCGATTGCGAGAAGGAACATTTGGGCAGATCAACATTTACTCTATTTCGAGGGCTGTTGATATTTTATCACTTTTTGAGTTAGAGAGCTCGGATTTGGACGATTTTAGAGGAGATTTTCACGTGTTGGATTGGGGTAAGTGTTCTTTATCCGGATTTGATTATATTTGATTTCATCTTTGTTTTTAACATTAAATTAGTGATTTGAAAGAGAGAAAATGGAAATTTTTGTAAAATCTTTCAAAAATGTAAAATGAGGATTTGAAGGCCGATTTGATGTCGAAATTTGATAAATTTGGTATGGTTGGACTCGTATAGGAATAGGTGTTCGGATTTTATGAATTTTATCACGTTCTGAGGTGCGAGCTTGGGGTTGACTTTTTGGGTTGACTTTTTAATGATTAAAGTTTTATTATCCGAATTTGTTTCCTATGGTTTTTATTCTCGGTATGAAGTTATTTTGGCTAGATTTGAGCCGTCCGGAGGTTGTTTCACGCGAGACGGTCATTTTAGAGTATCAATCTAGCTTCTTTGAAGTAAGTATCTTGCCTAACTTTGTGCGGGGGAAACTACCCCTTAGGAATTGGGTTAATTGTGCTATTCTTGTTATGTGAAAGCCGTGTACGCAAGGAGACAAGTGGGTACACGACCTATATGTGGTATTTGACCAGTTTAGATTGTCTAATCTCTTTCCATCCCTTTAATTGAATTCTCCTAACGTGCTATGTCTCTCATTGACTCTACTCTTACATTCTTTATTTGACGTTGTTAGCACTTATTGTATCCCTTACTTGTCATTTTGCCGTTACATGCTTTAGTTGAAGTAATTGCCTTCCTTATTGTCTTGTTACTTTTTATTGTTGAGTCCCTTCCGTGACTCTGTGCCTATTTGCTACTTGTCTTAACTGCTTTACTTGCACACCTTAGTTGTCACGTGATTTACTTGTCCTATCATTTTTGTAATATTTGTTGCATTCCTTTGATTATTACGTGGTTCCTTTATTGTTGTGTACTCATACCTCTTTGATTGTAGAAATTCCTGTAAATTGAGTTATTGGATTGTTGTTAATTTAAATTGCTTGTGGATTGGGTTGTATGCTGCAACGGGTGAAATAAGGAAGGATTGTGATATGATGATATGGTGGGATCGGGTTGCACGCCGCAACAGGTGGAATAAGGGAGGATAATGTGATATGGTGAAATAAGGGAGGATTTGATATTGATACGGTGGGATCGAGTTATGCGCCACAACGGATTTTATATGTTATTCTTGATATTGATATGGTGAAATAAGGGAGGATTGTGTTTGTACGATGAGATCGGGTTGCGCGCCGCAACGAATTATGTGTGTTGTATTCATTGTTGTATTGTGTTACCTTTCGGTATTTATCATATATGATTCTAAGGGCTGGTATTTTTGGATTTACTGATTTCGAGGATTGAGTTGTTTTTATAAGTTTACTGCTTTGCCATCATATCCTGTTTTTCTTTCCTATTATTATTATTTTGGTGAATTGATTTTCATAATGAATTTACTACGCCGAGTCATTCTCTCATACCCTGCTGAGTTATCTGTAACATAACAGTTTTAAATAAAAGAATTATTAACATGCTTACCTTATGTGACTCTTAAGTTAAAACTCGTCCTTTCATTCGGTACTTTACTATTCTTAATAGTTGTCATATTTACTTTAATTGATTTTTCAACTTAAACTCCTTAACCTATCTGATATTTTTACTTTACTTAAAAAGAATTTTTATTACGTTTTAATTTAATAAATTTTATATTAAATTCGATAGCTTATCCGATGCTTTGTTTTATTTAAAAATATTTTTTTTCACTCAAATGATTTCTAAAATAAACTCATTTTCTCATTGAATTCCTACTAGGTTCAAAAACTGTAGTTTTACTTTATTGTATATAAATAGATCCCTCGAATATTCTTGATTAGCATTTGACACGGATACTATGTACCTGGTAGCACGTGAATTTTTCCGTGCGAAAGTGATTTGGAAATATGTGGGCACAAGGTGCCATATGTGTAAGGTTTGGAAGTTGTGACTTATGATTTGAGATTACGAGGAGTGGTAACTGGGGCAATTCTTGTTGAGATTCGTGCGTTAAGAATGATTTGATTGATTGAGTTGTCATCAGTTTCCCTTACTTGAATTCATTCATATTTCATCTGTAACCCAACTATGTTGTTGCTTAATTACTCGGTTGTTTCTCGTTGCCATTCGTGCTCCCATTATCTTTACCGTGATTGTAATTTGTGATCCTTCTGCTATTGGCCCTTACATTGACGTTCTTTCTATTGTCGGCTTTAAGTTATATCCTGCACAGGTTTACATGTCTGGTAGGTGTCTTGACCTGACCTCGTCACTATTATACCGAGGTTAGACTTGATACTTGCTATGTACCGCTGTGGTGTACTAATGCTACGCTTCTGCACATTTTTGTGCGGATCCAAGTACTTATGATCGAGTTGGTTTGATACTTATGTCTGTGCGGTTGGAGACTTCAAGGTATACTAGCTTGACGTTCGCAGGCTCCGAAGTCACCTTCTGTTGTATTTTATTTTCATTATTTCCCATTACTCCGGGACAGTGATGTATTGTTATTTCTAGTGACTCTTATCAAAGCTTATGACTTGTACTACCGATTTTGGGATATTGTATCATGTTAAGATTATTGGCGACATCCTACAGAAGGAAACTGGGGTTGTTTCCACAAAGCTTCGCATCTGCGCGAGGAAGGTCGCACCTGCGACCTCGCAGAAGCGGACAGCCACCCTGAGCCACAAACTCGCATCTGCGACGGGCACACCGCAGATGCAGCCATGAACCTGCATTAGCCAACCCGAAGAAGCGGAAATCCTGCCCAGGCCCAACATTGCAGAAGTGACAGCAACTTTGTAGAAGCGGCTCCGCACCTGCGCTCCAAAATGCATAGGTGCGATACACCAGAAACACCCCTAACCAAAAGCACGAAAACCATGCGAAACTTGTCAAAAACACGCCCGGGACCCCCGGGACCCTGTCCGAACACACCAATTAATTCCATAACATAATGCGGACCTGCTTGAGGCATCAAATCATATCAAACAACATCAAACTATGAATCGCACCTCGAATCAAGCTTAATGAGTTTATGAATTTTCAACTTCTACAACTCGCGCCGAATCACATCAGATCAACCCGGAATGGCGTCAAATTTTGCATGCAAGTTTCCAAATGCCACAATGGAGCTATATCAACTCCCGGAATCGAAATCCAAACCCGATATCAAGAAATTCAACTCCCGGTCAAACCTCTCAACCTTCTAAACCTTCAACTTTCCAATTTCCGCCATAATGCATCAAATTAACCTACAAACCTCCAACTCCAAATCCGGACACAGGTCTAAGTCCAAAACCACCATAAGAAGCTATTGGAATCATCAAAATACCATTCCGGAGTCGTCTACACAAAAGTCAAACTCCGATCAACTCTTATCGCTTAAGCTTCTAAACCAAGAATCCTTTTTCCAAATCAATCCCCAATCATTTGAAATCCAAACTCGACCACACACGCACGTCATAATACATAATACGAAGCTGCTCGAAAGCTTAAGCCACTGAACGGGATGCCAATTCTCAAAACGACCGGTCAGGTTGGTACAACGTATTATTAATTAGTCATTGATTAATTATTAATTTAGATCTTCTAAGAGAGGTCTCAGGAGCATCTGAAGTAGTTATCTGAGCAGGAACTTGTTGTTGATCAACCACAACATCATCAATAATGTCTACACCCTGATGATAATTTTGATCGTGATCACCATCTTCATTATTATGTTGAGTTCCTTCATATGTGCAATAGGTGCCTTAGTAGTAGAAATTGTATTGACATCAACTAAGCTCTAATTACCTTGAAAATCTGTCTTCTCAGTTTTGTGAATATCTTCAATTGTCTGGTCTTTAAAGGATGCTACACCATGACTTGTAATAAGTTTCTTATCAACTGGACCGTGGAAATGATACCTAAACTCATCTTGACTATGATCAATAAAGACGCACTGTGTAGTTTTGACATCTAGCTTCGATCTCTCATCTTTAGGAAAATGCACACAAGCTTTACACCCAAAAAGTCTCAAGTGATCATAAGAAACATCTTTAGGTAGCCAAACTCTATTTTGGATATCACCATCCAAATAACAATAGAAGACAAGTTGATATCATAAGCAGCAGTTTTAAGTGCTTCCACCCAAAACGAATTTAGAAGTTTAGCCTCTAAAAGCAAGCATCTAGCTCTCTTAACCAGAGTTTTGTTTATCCACTTTTCCAAATAATTCAATTAAGGCGTCTTGGATGGAGTTTTCTAATGACAAATTCCTTGTGCTCTACAATAGTTATCAAAAGGACCATATATATATATATATATAGATATATATATAAACTTGAAATTCCTTAAACACGCTAAGCGCTTGAACTTTGGATTTTAGAGGATATACTCAAACCTTGCGAGAATGATCATCAATGAAAGTCAGAAAGTAAAGTATGACACCTTTTGACTTCACTTTAAAGGGACCAAACTAATTAGAGTGTAATAACTCCAATAATTTTGACTTTCTTGAAGAAGGATGGCTATGAAAGAAAATATTTTTCTATTTGCCGGCTAAGAAATAAACACACCTTTTCAGCTTTACTTGTTTCACTCTAGAAACTAAATTTTTCTTAGCCAAACACGTAATATCTCTCACTCTCTCGCTCATATGACTTAGACTTTTGTGCCATAATTTTGATAAAGTATCACTTTCAACTTAATTTATGGAGTCACCAAAAATAGAGCCTTAAGTCACGTATAAATAAGAAGACTTGATTCTCAAGCCACAACTAATAGACCTTGGTGAATTCTATTGGACACTAAAAAAGGTACTATAATAATCTTCTTCATCGAATCTTACTGTGGAGATCAATTTTAAAGAAAAGTCCGAAGCATGCTTCACTGGCTGAAAAACTAATGTTGAATCATTATTAGTCTTGAAACAAACTGTTGCAACACCAAGTACCTTAACTTCACTGGCATTACCAATCTTTAACACTCCAGAGTCAACAGGAGTATAAGATGAAAAGAAGTCTTTTCTTTTCTTGAATTAACCAACTTATCTCATGGGATACCAATATGATGACGTTTTGATCATAAGCAAAGATAAGGTCATCTCGAATAATAACATCAATATTGTTCTCGTTATTTTTTACATTCTTTCTGCTTTTATGTCTTGCTTTAACTTGTAGCATAACTTTCTCGTATGTCCTTTCTTGCTATAATGGTTGCACGAATAATTTTGGTATTGTGACCTTGACTTAGTTATGCTTTTATCTCTATTCCTCGAACCTTTTATTACATCTCTCCCTTGTTTATTTGTAACCAAAATATCTGCCTGTGAGGATGAACCCTGAGATCTTTTTCCTTACTTCTCATTCAACACACCACTCTTGACATATTCTATGGTCACTTACCACCAAGAGCTGAATTTATCAAAGAAATACAAAGAGTTTCCTAAGAATTTGATAGTATTAAAGCACCAAACTCCTTGTATCTTATTATCAAAACTAACTTCCATTCCAAAGATCAAGGACCCCTTGAAAATAATTTATATAATAAAAAATACGACTGCCCTCTTTGCATCTAAAGGTCATCAATTGCTTTAACAGGAACAACTCCCAGTTTTTGAAGCATAAACTATCTATAACTTTTCCCACAATGATGTTGTATATGTCTCCTTTACAATACTATTGCGATTTCTATCTTCAATCCATTGTCTTATATATTCACAAACTTGCTGGTGCTCAAAATTCAATCTTCATCAGACATAGAGCTCATTCGGATTGGCTTAAAAAAGTGAATTTTAAGCACAAGTGCTTAAAAGCACTTTTTTAGTGCTGGAGCTTGTTTTCTAAATAAGTAGTTATGTGTTTGAATAAAAGTGCTGAAGTTGAAAAAAATTGTTGAAGCATTTGGTAAACAAGTATTTGTCTAATGTCAGGTAACTAAGGGTCTTATTAATTACTTATCACAGAAAAAATAAAGCTACTTATTTATTATAGTGATGTGAAGAAAGATACCTGCAACGTCAAAATGGAAGATGGGAAAAATATGACGTTATGACTTACTTAGCAATCTAAGGGTATTTTGTAATTTATAAAAAAGGGAGGGATAATAAGTTTAACTACTTGGTCAAACATAAAAAGCTTTTAAGCCATAAAGCAATAAGTTGGGCATCCTCAGCTTGTGGCTTTTGGCTTAATTCAGCTTAAACGCTACTTTTAGGTTTGCCAAACACTTAAACAAGGAAAACTGTACTTTTAAGCTGGTTTGACCATCTTTTAATCCAATCCAAACAGCCTCATTGTTTCGGGCTTATCAGCTACAAAATAGATAGATGCGTCTTGTTCACGAATAGTAGATGTTTCATCTCGTCGCGACCCAAAATTCCACCACTGACGCCGTGATCGAACTTAGCCTCTAAGACTAGGCAAGCCAATTACAATTACATTTCGATCAAATTTTTTTTTGAAACATATAATTTAATACAAGTGTCGAAATCATAAGAGGAAACAAATATAACAACCTCCCAAGACTGGTAATACTGAGTCACGAACTCTAACTGAATACATGCAATGATATCAACGATCGAATATACAATACCGTTCGAATAAGAGTTGACAGTACAATAAAATGGAAAGACTCCAAGGGACTGCGACGACCAAGCAGCCCTACCTTGAATCATTGCGATCACACTCTAATCTCTGTCCGAATCTGATATCTCCAATACCTGGTTCTGCAAAAAAATGTGCAGAAGTGTAGTATGAGTACACTACAGTCGGTACCCAGTAAGTATCATGACTAACCTCGATGGAGTAGTAACGAGGTACAGTCAAGTCATTCACTAGTCAAACAACCTATGCAGTATAGCATACAAAAATAATAGAAAGACAAATAGCAGTGATAACAACAATAATCAACTACTGATATAAACATCAAGGAAGCAAGAACACCATAAATATTATCCAAACGAATAATAAACACAAGCACGACCAATTAATCAAGTCCTTCAAAATATACATCTTTTATATACAAATTTTTCGAATAGAAACCTTTAGAATATAATCCTTTCAAATAAATATCTTACGAATATAATTCTTTCAAATAAATATCTTTTGAATATAATTCTTTCAAATAAATATCTTTCGAATATAATCCTTTAAAATAAATATCTTTCGAATATAATTCTTCAAATAAATATCCTTCAAATATAATTCTTCAAATAAAATCTTCCAAATATAATTCTTTCAAATAACTCTTTCGAATATAATCCTTTCAAATAAAATATCTTTCGAATATAATTCCTTCAAATAAATATCTTTCGAATATAGTCCTTTCAAATAAAATATCTTTCGAATATATTCCTTCAAATAAATATCTTAGGAATATTATCATCATTTACTCGCGGCACCTCGTGTCCACATTTCATATCACAAATGCACGGACAATTCACAAGGTAGAAGACATAATAATGTCTTGAAATGACTTAGAAGTGAACAATGAGAAACTACAGAAAGAAAACAATACAGCAAACAGAGGTAAACAACAGAGGCGCTCCCGAAGTACCGCCTCGTAATCCCAAAAGTAAATACATAACAGGGGAGATCCCGAGGTACCGCCTCGTAGTCTCAAAAGTAAATATGCAACAGGGGAGCTCCCGAGGTACCCCCTCGTAGTCCCAAAAGTACAACAACAAAGATGAAAATTAACTCAGCAAGAACAACCTCTTCTTTAATCCAAATTTCTGATAAATATATTAACGCCTCTTTTTAAACTTATTTAATTAATTATTTTAAGATGAAAAATCTATAATGTAATTATTTCTAGGAAATGTCAACTCAACAAGCACACAAAATTCACATAAATCTCAAACTAGCAATCACACCAAATTATCATATAAAACAATTTCGACTACCAAAGAATGAGGTATGACAAATAAGGATTAATAAGTGCCAGCAATTTTCAATGTAATACATAAAAATTCCTAAGACTTTAAAGCAATAAAATTTGTACATATAAGCCCAAGACATACTCGTCACCTCGCGTACACGACTTTCACATTACACAAATGGCACATACGACTCAATGCCTAAGGGGTAATTCCCCCTTAAGGTTAGGCAAGATACTTACCTTTTTTGAAGTTATACCGATATTCCAAAAAACCCTTCTTTCTTGGATTGACCTCCGGACAGCTCAAATCTATCCAAATCAATTGTATAACTTTATTAAAATTCATCAGATACAATTCCAGATAATAAAACATCAACATAAAATTTTGCATTAAAAAGTTAACAAAAAGTCAACGCGGGGCCCGCCTCTCGGAACCCGACTGAATTTTCATAAAATTCAAACATCCATTGCGATATGATTTCAACCATACCAAATTTATCAAATTCCGACATCAACTCGACCTTCAAATCCTCAAATCTTATTTTGAAATCCCTAGGCCCAAAATTTTGAATTACACCTCAAAAACACGTAATCTAGTCGGAATATTTGATGATAATTCAATATTATTGAATAACAATTATCACAAGTAACTTACCTCAAGATTTCCCGTAAAATTACTCTAAAATATCGCCCCAAGCCCTGTTCTTTCGCCCAAAAATGTTGAAATGAGCTAAAAAACAAAATTTCTCAATAAAAATCAATTTTCCATCACCAAAGGGCCATTTCCCGTCACTAAAGGTCCGCACCAGAACCTGCTTGCACCAGAAATTTATTATTTTACTAAAAAGGCCCTAACTCCATCATACGTAATCGAAATTCGACGATTCTTGGAACCTAGTCGTTCAATCGAAATTCAATTCGGAGCTCATTTGCTCAACGCGATACCAATTTCGCTCGTTAAACAATTAACTCATGTTTCGCGCTATAGACCAAACATTCCATATCATTCCTATAATTCATTATCAAACTCCCAGAAGTCTCGAAATTGACTTTTGATCTCTACAACTAAAAATGGACCTTTGGATTATTACATGCTTATGCTCAAAATACCAAACTAAAAACTCTTCGAAAACACATCCGAGCCCTATGGGACCCCAACCAAGTATACTAACAAGTCCCATAGCATGAAACAAACTTAGTCGATGCCTCAAATTACATTAAACAACACTAAAACACGAATCGCACCCCAATTCAAGCTTAATGAAAACTGACGAATTCCAAACTCTATATTTGATGCCGAAACCTATCAAATCAAGTCTGATTGACCTTAAATTTTGCACACAAGTCATACATGACATAATGGACCTATCAAACTTTCCAGAACTGGATTCTGACCACGATATCAATAAAGTGAATACCCGGTCAAACTTCCAAACCTTCCATTTCCAACTTTCGCCATTTCAAGCCAAAATCAATTACGGACTTCCAAATAAATATCCAGACACACTCCTAAGTCCAAAATCACCATACAGAGCTATTAGAACCATCAAAACTCTATTTCGGAGTCGTTTCACAAAAGTAAAATTTCGGTCAACTCTTTTCACTTAAGCTTAAAAAATGAGAATTGTTCTTTCAATTTAATCGCGTATCATCTGAAAACCAAACTCGACCATACACGCAAGTCATAATGCACATTACAAAGCTGCTGAAGGGGATGTCAATTCTCAAAACGACTAGTCAGATCGTTACATTCTCCCCGTCTTAAACAAACGTTCATCCTCGAACGTGCCAAGAATCTTTACCAGGACATCAAATTATTGTGTGTATTATTACACACACACACGTGGGTGATTCTACATCACCGTAAATTTAACATGGATCCTACAATGCCATCTCAATTGAATATTATTTCTTTCATCCATGCTTATAAACTTTAAAACCAAATTTCTTACACTCCAAAAATATTAAAAAGGCCTGATTTTCACATCAACACACGATATAAGTTTCAACCGGCTGTAGCAACTTGTGCCTACTCACACATCATATGCATGCCCATAATCACATCTCTGGTCATAATAGTTGTTTATAACCAATTTCAGCATCGTCAATTAACCTCATATTAACCAAAACCTCATTTCGGATTTTCACAACACTGACAGCAAAACGTGAGGCATGAAGACCTCATAATTATTTACCTGACTTAACGAGTCACATTTAATGCTACCTAGGCACTCACCTCATGGGCTAAAACTCAAAAATTACAGCACGAAATAACTAAATATGCACAGAAAAACACATACAAGAATTATCAAATAAGCCTAACAGGCATGATTCCCTATTAGTACTATAGTACAAATTTAATTTCACAAGGGAGAATTTAAACACATAAATTTTCATCACAAGGATCTCGTCCTTATATAACTTCCACCCCGGCTTGTAGCCCAGTTTAAACATTTCACATCATATTAAAATACGAGGATCCCGTCCTCACTTCTGAGTCACAAGTAATATGCACATCGTGCCAATCGAAATCCTTCCATTTCTTTTTCTTCTTTTAATAAATTTCTGATAAATAATTTCACAACACAAAATGAACCCCCATACCGATAGGGCATATAAATCACAATTTGTAACCAATTATCCCAAAATCACATCAAAACTCACCGTAATGAGTAATAGAAAGTCACTTTTAGCCTCATAGCTCTCAATAGTGATTGAAACAGAATGATAGACACTGCTATCGCCATAGAATCTCCCAACAGGAGTAAACTCAAAAGTAGATTACAGAATTACGAAGCTCGCCCATAAGTGGAGCATGATAGGAGGACTCACCTGGATACACAGAACCAGATCAATTTAAGGAAAATATTCCCTTATAACAAATCAAGAACGTACTAGTAATGACAACATCTGGTGTATCAGCCTCAGCCAATTTATAGCAATTATACCAACGGGCTAGGCCTCCCCCTCTAGGGCGTCCTCTACCCGCCTGTCCTCCATCCCTAACTGGTTGTGCACGTGGAGTATTAACTGGAATAAAGCCTGTAGCCTGAGTGTTTTGATAAAATTCGCCTCTCCCAAGTTTGGGACAATCTCTCATGATGTGCCTAGTATCACTACACTCATAACAACCCCTCTGAGGTCACGGCTGCTCGTGTTGAGTCTGTGCTGGATAACTGAAATAACCACTGTAAGAACCTCATGTCGGTGGTGCACTAAAAGTATTAACTGGAGCAGTACGAGTGCTCTAAATTGCGAACTGGGCTGACCGACTGCCCGGGCCTCTGCCATGATGATTCATATCTGCAGAGTAAAATCCACTGAATCCTCTAGAGTTCTGAGACCTTTTGGTCTCCTTAGACTCATTTTCCTCACTTCGTACATGTTCTAACATTCTGACAATCTCTACTACTTGCCGAAATGGAATGTCAGTCTGCAACTCTCAAGCCATAGATATTTTAAAATCATAATCGAGCCCTTTGATGAATCTGCGGACTCGCTCTCTTACTGTAGGAACCAAGATAGGTGCATGACGGGCTAACTCACTGAACCTGATAGCATATTCCGACACCGTCATGATGCGCTGACGCAACCGTTCAAACTCTATGCCCACGCATCCCGGAGAGTCTGGGGAACATACTTTTTCAAAAAAAGCATCACGAAAATTGAGCTCAAGTTGGTGGCATTGCATCCGCTGGTCTACCTTCTTCATAATCTTCCCACCACTGATGCGCTACTCTTGACTGCTAAAATGTAGTAAAGGTAACTCCACTCACTTCCACAATACCCATGGTGCGAAGAATACGATGACACTTTTCTAGAAATCTCTGGGCATCCTCGGTAGCTGTGCCACTGAAGGTAGGTGGACTATACCTCTTAAATATCTCAAGTCTCTTTTGTTCTTCTTCTGATGCCTCTGGCCTGACCTCAGGCTTAACCGGAATAACAGGTTGTATCGGCACCACACCCGGAGCCTGACCAATGTGAACCTATCGCTCTGGAGTACGGGCAGTAGGAGTCTGAACTCCTCCCTCAATTTGTGAAATTTTTGGTGCAACGGAGATCAGTCATGCCTGAGTTAATGTACCAAACATGTTCAGGAATTGTGCTAAAGTCTCTTGAAGTCCGGGGGTAACAACAGGTGTCTCTGGTGCCTGTCCCCCAACCGGAGCTACTGGCGGCTCCTATACTGCTGCTCTGACAGGTGCTCTAGCTGCGACACATGCCATTCCTCGACCTCTACCTCGGCCTTGGCCTCTTACGGCCCTAGCAGGATACGTTGGTTCCTGCTCAGTTGACCCGGTAGCATGTTTCCTCACCATATATGAGAGAATAGAGATACAAAGACTCAAATTCTAAAATCAATAATTTCCGCACGACAGGAATGAAAGAAGTGATTTCCTTACAGTTCTGTAGCCTCTCGAAGATAAGTACAGATGTCTCCGTACCGATCCGCTAGACTCAACTAAACTCGTTCGTGACTCGTAGAACCTATGAACCTAGAGCTCTGATACTAACTTGTCACGTCCCAAAATCCCACCACAAGTGTTGTGATAGCACTTAGTCTCTAAGACTAGGTAATCCGATTGCAATTACATTTCGAGTAATTTTTTTTTTTGAAACATATAATTAATAGAAGCGTCGAAACCATAAGCGGAAACAAATATAACAACCTTCCAAGACTGGTAATACTGAGTCACGAACTCTAATTGAATACATGCAATGATTTCAAGGATCGAATATATAATACTGTTCGAATAAGAGTTGACAGTGCAATAAAATGGAAAGACTCCAAGGGACTGCGACGACCAAGCAGCCCTACCTTGAATCCTTGCGATCACACTATAATCTCTGCTCGAATCCGATATCTCCATTACCTGGATCTGCAAAAAAATGTGCAGAACTGTAGTATGAGTACACCACAGTCGGTACCCAGTAAGTATCATGACTAACCTCAGTGGAGTAGTAACGAGGTACAGTCAAGTCATTCACTAGTCAAACAACCTTTGCAGTATAGCATACAATAATAATAGAAAGACAAATAGCAATGATAGCAACAAAAATCAACTACTGATATAAACATCAAGGCAGCAAGAACACCATAAATATTTCCCAAACGAATAATGAACACAAGCACAACCAATTAATCAAGTCCTTCAAAAAATACATCTTTTATCGACAAATTTTTCGAATAGAAACCTTTAGAATATAATCCTTTCAAATAAATATGTTACAAATATAATTCTTTCAAATAAATATCTTTCGAATATATATAATCCTTTCAAATAAATATCTTTCGAATATAATTCTTCAAATAAAATCTTCCAAATATAATTCTTTCAAATAACTCTTTCGAATATAATCCTTTCAAATAAAATATCTTTCGAATATAATTCCTTTAAATAAATATCTTTCGAATATAATCCTTTCAAATAAAATATCTTTCGAATATAATTTTTTCAAATAAATATCTTTCGAACATAATTCCTTCAAATAAGTATCTTTCGAATATAATTCTCCAAATAAATATCTTTCAAATAAAATTCTTCAAATAAAATCTTTCGAATATAATTCTTTCAAATAAAATCTTTCGAATATAATTATTTTCAAGTAAAAGTCACCATGTGACACCTCATTTAAAAATCATAAAAGGGTCTCGGCCCACTTTCATATTTCCACAGCACCTCGTGCTCATATCTCTATCACAATCGCACGGACAACTCACGTGCCAATATTATCATCATTTACTGACGGGACCTCGTGCCCACATTTCATATCACAAATGCACGGACAATAATATAATGAAATGACTGAGAATTGAACAATGAGAATTTACAAAAAGAAAACAACGTAGTAAATAGAGGCAAACAATAGGGGCGCTCCCGAGGTATCACCTCGTAGTCCCAAAAGTAAATACATAACAGGGGATCTCCCGAGGTACCGCCTCATAGTCCCAAAAGTAAATATGCAATAGGGGAGCTCCCGAGGTACCGCCTCGTAGTCCCAAACTTTCAATAAATATATTAACACCTCTTTTTAAACTTATTTAATTAATTATTTGCAGATGAAAAATCCATAATGTAATTATTTCCACAAAATGTCAACTCAACAACACAGAATTCACATAAAAATCAAAGTAGCAATCACACCAAATTATCATATAAACAAATTCGACAACCAACGAATGAGGCATGACAAATAAGGATTAATAAGTAGCAACAATTTTCAATGTAATACATAAAAATGCCTAAGACAGCAATAAAATTTTTTCACATATGAGCCCGAGTACATACTCGTCACCTCGCGTACACGGCTTTCACATTACACAAAAGGGACATACGACTTAATGCCTAAGGGGTAATTCCCCCACTCAAGGTTAGGCAAGATACTTACCTTTTTTGAAGTTATGTCGATATTCAAAATAACCTTCTTGCTTGAATTGACCTCCGGACAGCTCAAATCTATCCAATTAATTGTATAACTTCATTAAAATTCATCGGAAACAATTCAGGATAATAAAACATCAACTTAAAATTTTGCATTAAAAGGTCAACCAAAATTCAACGCGGGGCGCCTCTTGGAACCTGACAGAATTTTCACGAAATCTGAAAACCCATTCCGATACGCGTTCATCCATACCAAATTTACCAAATTCTGACATCAACTTGTCCTTAAAATCCTTAAATCTTATTTTCAAATCCCTAGGCCCAAATTCTCGAATTACACATCAAAAACATGTAATCTAGTCGGAATATTCGATGATAATTCAATATTATTGACTAACAAGGATCACAAGTGACTTACTTTCCGTGAAATTTCTCTGAAAAATCGCCCCAAGCCGTGTTCTTTCGCCCGAAAATGTTGAAATGAGCTAAAAAACAAAACTGCTCAATAAAAACCCATTTCCCGTCACTAAAGGTCCGCAACAGAACCTGCTTGGTCCAACAATTTATTATTTCACTAAAAAGGCCCTAACTCCATCATACTATATCAGAATTCGACAATTCTTGTTCCTATAAATCACAAATAATAAGAGGAACCTAGTCGTTCAATCGAAACTCAATTTGGAGCTCATTTTCTCAATGCGATACCAATTTCGCTCGTTAAACAATTAACTCATGTTTCGCGCTACAAACCGAATCGCGACTTGATGAAATTAGACCAAACATTCTAGATCATTCGTATAATTCATTATCAAACTCTCGGAAGTATCGAAATTGAATTTCGTTCTCTACAACTAAAAATGGACCTTTGGATCATTACATGCTTATGCTCAAAACACCAAACTCTTCAAAAAAACTCTTCGAAAACACATCCAATCCCCATGGGACCCCAACCAATATACTAACAAGTCCCATTGCATGACGCAAACTTAGTCAATGCCCCAAATTACAATAAACAACACTAAAGCATGAATCGCACCCCAATTCAAGCTTAATAAAAACTAACAATTTCAAATTCTACATTCGATGCCAAAACCTATCAAATCAAGTCCGATTGACCTCAAATTTTGCACACAAGTCATACATGACATAACGGACCTATCAAACTTTACAAAATTGGATTCTGATCCCGATATCAATAAAGTCAACTCCCGATCAAACTTCCAAACCTTCCATTTCCAACTTTCGCCATTTCAAGCCAAAATCAACTACGGACTTCCAAATAAATATCCGAACACACTTCTAAGTAAAAAATAATCATAAGGAGCTATTGGAACCATCAAAACTCCATTTCGGAGTTGTTTGCACAAAATTCAAACTTCGGTCAACTCTTTTCACTTAAGCTTCAAAAAATGAGAATTGTTCTTTCAATTTAATCTCGTATCATCCGAAAACCAAACTTGACCATACATGCAAGTCATAATGCACATTACAAAGCTGCTCAGGACCTTAAGCTGCTGAAGGGGACGTCAATTCTCAAAACGACTAGTCGGGTCATTACACATTTTGCTTTTCTATAATTGTTCCCATTTAAATATACCATCTTGCTCGTATTTGCTTCCATCCCATTAAATTTTGGATAAATAATCTAGTCTTCGTACCATCGTTATATTGTGAAGGAGACAAACCTTAAAACAAAAAAGATAAAGAACACAAAATTTATCATAAAAAATCCTTCAAATCGAAGGTAAAAATTACGAGATCCCTGAACCCTTCGCGGGAGGAGGAGAGCTCTGGCTATTCGTGATCAGCGATGACTGAAGCACGAAGCTCTTGCAAGCCTTTAATGGCTGCTCCGGGCACTGGCCAACCTCCTCATGAGGTTGGTCAGTCGTCAAACACCTCCCCACAACCCC
This sequence comes from Nicotiana obtusifolia, assembly GCA_002018475.1. Lineage (NCBI taxonomy): Eukaryota > Viridiplantae > Streptophyta > Magnoliopsida > Solanales > Solanaceae > Nicotiana > Nicotiana obtusifolia. The sequence goes on along the minus strand of MCJB01029836.1, from coordinate 137,225 downwards.
CAATCCATTACAACACCCAATCCATTATAGAATTACGTGAAGCTATTGCAACCAAAAACATTAAATGCGCCGATGCAAACCCTAGCTCTAATACCAATCAAAAGTTGAGTTTTTATATGGGGAGCATGTTATCATGTGGAAGAAACAAGAAGTGAAACAATCTATTGTTCAATAAGGCCTTCAATTGGCAGTGCTTGGGAAATTTTCGTATGGGAAGCCTGTCATCAGTGAATTACATAAAGTTATTCCCACGAAGATAATCATGCGTTGATAAGGTTGTCATTAATGGGGGACTATGTTTATCTTCTTTCAAAGCCTGCTTTTTACTTGAAATCTCAAGGTGATGTGTGGCAGATAAGGTGCACGAAGTGGAATCCATGGTGGAAGCCTGACGAGGAAACATTAATGGCAGTGGCTTGGATCAGCTTTCCGGAGTTTCCACCCAATTTCGTTGGTAAGGAATGTGTTTTTTCATTGGCAAGTGTTGTTGGTAATCTATTACATGTTGATCTTGCAACTCAAAATAGTACTAGACCTAGTTGTACAAAGGTGAAGGTTGAGGTAACTTGTTGTCTAAGTTCCCTCAAAGAATTAAAATAGTAGAGGAGGAAGATGAGTCTGGGCCTGAGGAGTTTAAGTGGATCAAAATAAAATACAACTACATGCCTAAGTACTTCAAGACTTGCAAGAAGCAAGGTCACAATGAGCTTGATTGCTGGGTAATTCACTGAGAATTACACAAAATTTTTGATGAAGTTGTTGAAAATGATAACACTAGAAAGGAGGTGATTGGTACTGCATCTAACACAACTAAGGTGCTAGCTAGTGGAAAAGTTTTAGGAAAACCTATTCCTAATCCAGCAAGGCAAGAATGGATACAAAGGAGGAAGAATAGGTATCAACGAGATAAAAATGGTCACATAATTGACAATGGCTAGGAGAAGGAAGATGGAAAATTGAAAGAGAAGATCATTGAAGATGTAGTGGCAACAAAAAACAAATTTGATGCTTTAGAGGTTGAAGAAATTGATCAACCAACTTTGAGAATTATTGATGGCAAAGGAGAAGCTAATGACAAAGATCAGTAGAAGAAGCAACATGACAATAATGCTAAGAAGGTTCAGGAGAAGGAGCAGGTAAGGAATGTTGAAAATCCCAGCTCCAATATTAAGGGTGCTGGGATTTCTGTAGCGGTTAAGGAAGGAGTTACTAATCCTAGTACTACAAGGACTAGGGTGGAGGAAAACATGGAAGTTGGAAAAAAAATCCGGTGGGAGATATGAGCCCTAATCCTAGTGGTACTAGGATTTTTGATGCAGCTATAAAGGAGAGGATGGTTGACTGGGTTCAAAGGACGTTTGGTACCCCTAAGGAGGTGCTCAATGTTACCCTAAACTACTCATGCCAGGAGGTGCCTTCACAAATTTTTGTGGATTCACCTAAGTCAACTGGAGCTACTAGAGGTGATAGACCATTATGGAGTGATAAAGTACAGGAGTTAGAAGATAATTCTCAGGAAAATATAAGTATATGAGTCAAAGATCAAAGGGGCAACACACAGCTGGAACAAGGAGATAATGTTGACAGCAAGTCTACAGTAAACCCAAGCTTGTAGGAAATTAGGGTTGAATATTTAGAGAAAACCAATGATCAGCAACCTTTGCAACCAATTGGAGGTAATAAAGGATCACCCTAAGAACCTAGAATCACTGGGTGGATCAACTGTAGAATCAGCTGGGAGGAAGAGCTTCAACGGAACAGTAAACCTTAGAGGAACTATTCAGGTTTTTAACAATTCTAGAGGCGATCCGATGGAGATTTTGGGGGAAGAAAAAGGTTGGCAATGGTAATGTATCAGTCTTAGAGGATACAGTGAGGGCAAATTAACAAAAAACTAAGGGCATGACCTCTAATCTTAATGGAACAGTAAATTCTGGAAAGAATGCTATAGTGAACCCTAATCTGGGTAATGTCTATGAACTTCAATTCAAGATGATGCAGGAAGCTGTAGGAAATTTGGAGCAGAATGCTAAGGTAATTGAGGAGTAGGCTATTGTCCCAAAGACAACGGGAGCTTTAGAGGCAATGCCAATAGCCTGTGAATCAGGAACTGATCAGATTATGCAACTGCAGCTCAATATTGCATTGAAGACACCTTTGCAGACATTACATGACTTAATCACACACAATGTTGCACCTATGGAGATAGCTTTGACAGAGCAACAACATATGGAAGAAGAAGGAGATGATGAGTCAACTGTAGGGAATTTCAAACAAGTGGAAAGACAGACTGATTTATCTCCCAGAACTAGTGCAAAGGATGGTAAGAAAGCTAGGAAGCAGACACAAAATAAAGAAGCACCTCAACCTAAAAGAGTTATGCCCAGGAGGGTAGTTTCACATACCAAATGATGATCAAGACATTGATTTGGAATATTAGGTCTGTGAATACACAGCAAGCCTTTTCTAGGGTGATCAATATGCAAAGGGAGCACAGTTTCTTTGTCATTGCATTAATGGAACCTTTTCAGAACTCAAGGCACATACAGAGATATAGAAAGAGGCTGAATATGAAATCTGCCTTTTCAAATATAAATGGGATGATATGGTTGTTCTTTGATGATGTGGTGGAATGGGATTTGGTTATGGAAATTGCACAACAGGTGACTGTAAAGGTGTTTCATCATGACATTGGGCAACATATTAGGATGACTTTTGTGTATGCAAAGTTTTCATCATTAGACAGGTTGGAACTGTGGGATAACTTGTATTATATGTCAAGTGACATGGAGTTGCCTTGGCTAGTAGGAGGAGACTTTCTTGTGGTGTTACATGAAGATGAGAAGATAGCGGGCCTCCCAGTATATCCTCTTGAATATAAGGACTTTGCATTTTGTGTAAACTCCCGTGGCTTTTGATCAAGGGTATAAAGGAAGTCCATTTACATGGTGGAATGGGAGACCTAATGCTGAATGTAATTTCAAAAGATTGGACAGGACTTTTGTGAACTTGCCATTTCAAAATATGTTTCCTTCAATTGAAGTGGAGCACTTGATTAGAATTGGTTCAGACCATGCACTATTGCTCATGACTTGTGGAGGGCAGACTACAAACTTTGTCAAGCCTTATTTTTGAATTTCTGGACAAAACATGTTACATTTAAGGAGGTGGTGAAAAATAATTGGGATGCTGACTGCATAGGAGATCCATTTCTAATGTTCAAGCATAAATTGAAGAGGGTGAAGGCAACACTTTCTAAATGGAGTAAGGACACCTTTGGTGACATTTTCAAATAGTTAGCAATTCTGGAAGACATTGTAAAGGTCAAGGAGATGTTGTTTGAGGAGGAGCCTACAATTGAGAATAGGATTGTTCTTCAAAAAACTCAGGAAGAATTGAAGAAATACTTGAGTATAGAGGAGCAGTACTGCAAGCAAAAAGCTGGGATGGCATAGTTTGCTGAAGGTGATAGAAACACTAGTTTCTTTCAAAATCATGTTAATGGCAAAAGGAAGAAGCTGAAATTGAAAAGGATGCAGAAGGGAGATGGCAACTGGCTAGAAGATGATTAAATGGCCAATGCTGCAGTTGAGTTCTATTAAAGACAATTCACTAGAGAAGGGGATTCTACAGATTTCTCTATGCTGGAGAATGTACTTGCTATGGTTACAATGGAGTAGAACTTGGAGCTGTGTAGATTTTCAACTCTAGAGGAGGTTAAGGCTGCAGTCTTTGAGCTAAATGGTGATAGTTCCAGTGGTCTTGATGGATTTACTGGATTGTTTTATCAAGGATGCTGGTATGTAATTTGCTTTAACATACACAATATGGTGCTTAATTTTTATGGTGGTGCTGCATTGCCTAAGTCTATCACTCATACTAATTTGATGTTGCTGCCAAAGAAACCAATAGTGCAGACTTTCTCAGCCTTAAAGACCTATAAGTTTGAGCAATTTTATCAATAAAGTGCTGTCTAGAGTTCTACATGATAGATTAGAGAAGTTTCTGCCTTCCCTAATCTCATCCAATCAGTCTGGATTTGTGAAAGGGAGAAGCATATTTGAGAACATTCTTCTTACTAAGGAAATTGTTACTGACATAAGGTTGAGAGGTAAGCCTGCCAATGTTGTCATTAAGCTTGACATGGCAAAGTCTTATGACAGGGTTTCATGGAAATATTTGTTGCATGTTCTAAGAAGAATGGGATTTGCTGAACACTTTATTAACATGGTATCGAACTTGTTATCTAACAACTGGTATTCATTTTTGGTGAATGGGCAGACCTCAGGTTTTTTCAAATCGACAAGGGAAGTGAAGCAAGGTGATCCACTGTCTCCTGCCTTATTTATCTTGTCAGTTGAGGTGCTATCTAGGTCTTTGAACAAGCTTTTTGAAGAGAAGTCATTTGTTGGATTTGGTATGCCCAAGTGGTCTGATCCTTTGAACCACATGGCATATGCTGATGACACAATAATATTTGCCTCAGCTCATCCTCCTTCATTGAATAAGATCATGGCAGTACTTGGCAGATATGAGCAGGTGTCAGGCCAATTGATCAACAAAGCTAAGAGCTCTTACTATATGCATGCCAATGTTGCACATGAACTATTTCAGGCAGTTGGTGACATTACAGGTCTTACTAGAGGAGAGTTTCCCTTCACATATTTAGGGTGTCCAATCTTCTACACTAGAAGGAGAAAGGATTACTATAATGATATAGTGAAGAAGGTAAAGGCTAAACTGCATTCTTGGAAAAGCAACACTAATCACCAGTGTGTTTCAAAGCATGCCAGTGCATCTTTTATCAGTTGTGGATCCCCCTGACAATATTCTTGAGAACTTACATAAGGTCATTACACGTTTCTTTTGGATCACCAAAGAGGAAGGTAGGAGTAGGCATTGGTCTTCTTGGCAGTATTTAGGTCTTCCTAAAGAAGAGGGTGGTTTAGGGTTTAGATCACTTCATGATGTATCAAAGGCCTTGTTTGCTAAACATTGGTGGAGGTTTAGAACTACTAAATCATTGTGGGATAACTTCATGTGGACTAAGTATTCCAAAAAGGAACTACCAACGGTAGTGCAATTTAGAGAAGGCTCTCATGTTTGGAGAGAGATGCTGTATGCCAGGGAAGAAATGGAACATGAGATCTTGTGGGAAATGAATAGTGGAAGCACAAACATATGGCACGAAAATTGGACTGGATTAGGAGCACTATATCATGTTTTACCTCTACATTTTCCAATAGATGAGAACTTACATGAGGTGGCTGAATTGAGACAAGAAGGAACATGAATGAGTAGTTGATTGATCAATGCTTTCCTGAAGAAATTGCTGAGCATATTAAGCATAATGTTCACTATGAAGGCAATAAAGGGTATTGGGACAAACCATACTGGATGCCAACACCATCAGGTAAGTTTACTCTAGGGAATGCCTGGCAGATTCTTAGGCATAGAGCAAACCCTAATCTGGAGATCAAAAACATGTGGATTAAGGGCTTGCCATTCAAGATATCATTCTTCTTATGGAGGCTATGGAGACACAAGTTGTCTACAGATGATTTATGGAGAAGGCAAGGTTATATATATATGTCAAGATGTTGGTGTTGTCATCATCCCTAGGAGGAAACATTTGATCACATATTTCTAATTAGTCCGTCTAATAAGGTTTGGAATATATTCTTGGGGGCTGCAGGGATTAAAATATCTTTGGTACAGGTCAAACAAGTGATAAGGTCATGGTGGAATGCTAAGTGTTGTCCAAAGTTGAAGCCATTATTTCAGGCGGCACCAACTATCATTACATGGGAGCTGTGGAAGAAGAGGAATAAAGGCTGGAATGGAGGGACATTGTCAACTAGTAGAGTGACCCATAAAGTTAACAAAACATTGCATTACTTGGCAAGGGTTAGATATCCATGGTTGTCAAATATTCCTTTGCTTTGGCCATATATGATAAGCTACCTTGAAGGATACAAGCCTATTCTTGTTACCAGAACAGTCACATGGCAGGATCCTCATGTAGGATAGTTCAAATGCAACACTGATGGTGCTTCAAAAGGAAACCCTGGACCTAGTTCACTAGGTTTTCTTGTTAGAGATGATGCAGGTGACCTAGCGATGCAAGGGCAATGGAATTAGTTGTTACTACCAATGTTGTAGTTGAGGCAAAAGCTATTGTGGAGGGACTGAAATACTGTATGGAACATGACCTTCACCCTCTCATTTTGGAGACTGATTCATTGGTGTTATAGAAGGTCATTAGAGAATGGGATCCCCCTTGGTGCATTGTACCAGAAGTAAAGGAGATAAAGGAGATGAGAGACCACTTCAATGTGATATTTCAACATATGTTCAGAGAGGGCAATATTATGGCAGACTTTTTGACTAATATTGTTTTCTCTTTTGTAGGTATAGTCCAATTTTACACATTCTCTGAACTGCCAAGTGTAGGGAGGAGGTTAGTCAACCTTGACAATCACATACTCCTAATCTTCGGATTAGGATCGCCAAAAGAAGAGCACCTGATTGATGAGCATGGATTGGAATGTAAGTTCAGCTGCTGCTTGGTATTGTTACTGTTGTGTGTTCTATATATCATTAGGTTACTTACCAGTGATATTAGCACGTTCTCATGCTCATTCTGGTGGTAATCTAGTGATATATGGAACAACTTATACAAGCATGCAGCCTTCTTTGTTTCACATAATATCACAAGGTGTCATGTTAAATAGATTAAGGTTTTTGCATATAGTAAGCCTCTGCAAGTTAGGACATAAGTTAATATTTTAGATTTTTCATAGCTTTACAGTAGCACTATCTCCGGATGTGCTTAGCTGTGGTAACAATCTGGGATCCAAGGTTTTCAGATGGACATTGTGCTATATTGGAATTCTTAGTGTTGCTAAGGCATTATTCAGTGTTATTGGCATGGTTACATACCCAATCTGGAGGTGTGATGGCAGCACTTGGAGTTGGTTTCATATACAGGAACTAGCCTTCTATGGACAAGCTAACTGACAGGTTGTATCAATTGGGATTAATCCAGTCAAAATGCATTTGACAACATGTTTTTGCACTCTTTGCTACTTGTTACTGCTGGAATTGCTAATTTCCAAAATACCTTTGTGCAATCACACCTACTTGGTAAGCTATTGGAATGGTTGGACAGCTCCTGAAGTTGATGGTGTCCATTGGAGATTCACATTTGCCTTGTCCTTTGGAATGCAAAAGTTAGCTCCTAGTGAGAGCGTTAGAGGTGCTACATTGAGGTTTCGCCCTTGGCTTGTGGATACACACACCCCATATGTTGGAAGCTGTTTATGGCGTCATTTTTAATACTTAGCTTTTACAGTCTCTATAGCTCTAGCTTAGCATATTTTAGAGATGACGTTGACCAAATTGTAAACTTTGGATCCTTGTTTCTTTTTTGGATTTTTATTGATATATTAGCCACTAGGCAGCCTGCCTAGTGGTACATTTGCTTAAAAAAATTACGAGATCCAAAAGATCCAAAAAGCTCTACTTAATAATAAGAGGGTTATAAAAGTTTTTAAAATTAGCTAAATAACAAGTACCCAGAATGGAGCAACAATAACAACAAGAAATCAATTAAGAAAGAAGGGAAATTATCAAAAAAACAGAGTTGTTGTTCAGGGCTCGAGATCAGATGCTACAAGCCTCCAAATTTTATCTAACCATTCAAATTAAAGATCAAGATATGACGAATACCCAGTCAAAATTTAGCCCGATCTAGTGATGAACAAATCAAAAAATATAATTTGCAATTGGCTGGACGGAATAAAAATCTACAAAAAAAAAAGAACCTTTTTTCTTATCTCTTCTATCTAGATGGGTGCTCTCCGAAAAATCTTTCTAATGCGTAAAGTCTTTTCGAGACTATTACCAATGAGCATAGAATAATTCTCCAAAGTAGTTTTAGACATTGAAATTTAACAGATCAAGCTAAATCCTAAATTCAGCCCTCGAATCACGGAGATAATCACAAGAGAAGAATCAAGGGAGAAAAGAGTTGTACTCATAATTGATTAGTAAAAATATTTTTATCAAATTTATTGATTATAGTTTAATTTTTATCTGGAAAATTTATTGCAAACAAGTTAGCATGCCTGGTGGGACCAGTTCCGCCCTTCAACTCTTCCTCCTGTAAATCGAAAACTCTAAGTTTAAAAATCATTTATTGTGATGGTCGAGTACTTCAAGTCTCGTCTTCAAGTTTCGGCAAGCCTACACCCCGACAAACCTTGAAGCAGGGGGCATTTGTAGACGTCGAAATTTTAATTGATCAGGCTAAATCCTAAATTCAAGATACTAGAAGACTCTTGAAATCCTAGGAGTCTATTAGAGTTGCTTGGAGGTTACTCTACCCTATAACCTAACTCACACCTATATAAAGAGATACATATTCCCTTGAAGCGTGGTCTAAAAAATCCCATAAACTCTTGGGATATTCACAAAGAATTTAAAATATGGCCGGAGACTTCTTGATACACAAATAGTTCAAGAAGCCGGAGATCAAATACATCCCCAAGAGGTCTGCATTATCCTACATTTGTGAAATACGCTCGTTCAGCCCTCGAATCACGGAGATAATCACGAGAGAAGAATCAAGGGAGAAATACAGTTGTACTCATAATTGATTAGTAAAAATATTTTTATCAAATTTATTGATTATAGTTTAATTTTTATCTGGAAAATTTATTGCAAACAAGTTAGCATGCCTGGTGGGACCAGTTCCGCCCTTCAACTCTTCCTCCTGTAAATCGAAAACTCCAAGTTTAAAAATCATTTATTGTGATGGTCAAGTACTTCAAGTCTCGTCTTCAAGTTTCGGCATGCCTACACCCCGACAAACCTTGAAGCAGGGGGCATTTGTAGACGTCGAAATTTTAACTGATCAGGCTAAATCCTAAATTCAAGATACTAGAGACTCTTGAAATCCTAGGAGTCTATTAGAGTTGCTTGGAGGTTACTCTGCCCTTAAACCTAACTCACACCTATATAAAGGGATACATATTCCCTTGAAGCGGGGTCTAGAAAATCCCATAAACTCTTGGGATATTCACAAAGAAATCAAAATATGACCGGATATTTCTTGATAATAAAATAGTTCAAGAAGCCGGAGATCAAATACATCCCCAGGAGGTCTACATCATCCTACATTTGAGAAATACGCTGTTTCAGCCCTCGAACAACGGAGATAATCAGGAGAGAAGAATCAAGGGAGAAACAGAGTTGTACTCATAATTGATTAGTAAAAATATTTTTATCTTATTTTGTGATTGTAGTTTAATTTTAATATCTTGAAAATTTATTGCAAACAAGTTAGCATGCCTGGTGGGACCAGTTCCGCCCTTCAACTCTTCCTTCTGTAAATCGAAAACTCCAAGTTTAAAAATCATTTATTGTGATGGTCTAGTACTTCAAGTCTCGTCTTCAAGTTTCGGCAAGCCTACACCCCGACAAACCTTGAAGTAGGGGGCATTTGTAGACGTCGAAATTTTAACTGATCAGGATAAATCCTAAATTCAAGATACTAGAAGACTCTTGAAATCCTAGGAGTCTATTAGAGTTGCTTGGAGGTTACTCTACCCTAAAACCTAACTCACACCTATATAAAGGGATACATATTCCCTTGAAGCGGGGTCTAAAAAATCCCATAAACTCTTGGGATATTTACAAAGAAATCAAAATATGGCCGGATACTTTTTGATAATCAAATAGTTCAAGAAGCCGGAGATCAAATACATCCCCAGGAGGTTTGCATCATCCTACATTTGAGAAATATGCTGGTTCAGCCCTCGAATCACAGAGATAATCAGGAGAGAAGAATCAAGGGCGAAACAGAGTTGTACTCACAAATGATTAGTAAAATGTTTTTTATCTTATTTTGTGATTGTAGTTTAATTTTCATATCTTGAAAATTTATTGCAAACAAGTTAGCATGCCTGGTGGGACAAGTTCATCCCTTCAACTCTTCCTCCTGTAAATCGAAAACTCCAAGTTTAAAAATCATTTATTGTGATGGTCGAGTACTTCAAGTCTCATCTTCAAGTTTCGGCAAGCCTACACCCCGACAAACCTTGAAGCAGGAGGCATTTGTAGACGTCGAAACTTTAACAGATCAAGCTAAATCCTAAATTCAAGATACTAGAAGACTCTTGAAATCCTAGGAGTATATTAGAGTTGCTTGGAGGTTATTCTACCCTAAACCCTAACTCACACCTATATAAAGGGATACATATTCCATTGAAGCGAGGTCTCAACAATCCCATAAACGCTTGGGATATTCACGAAGAAATCAAAATATGGCCGAATACTTCTTGAAAATAAATGTCACAACCCCAATTTCCCTTTGTAGGATGTCGTGATGGCACCTACTCTCTAAGAGTAGGTAAGCCTAACAAGCATGTAGAATAATTGAAATAATAATCTAAAAGCTCAAAACGTCAGCAACTGTATAAAAAAATAAAAATTGCAACTCAAAGTATATAAAACTCCCAAAACCCGGTAGATATAAGTCACAAGCTCTAGATACAGTTTTGCAAATATCCTATGCATTACTCTCTATCAAAAACATAAAAATCTATCTGGCAGGTGTACTTTGAAGTCTCCAAGCAGCAGCACAACACTCTAATATCGAGGCTAATAGGATGTATCTGGACCTGCACAAAAACATGGGCTGAAGCGTAGTATGAGTACACCACAACAGTACCCAGTAAGTGCCAAGCCTAACCTCGATATAGTAGTGATGAGGTTGGGTCAGGGACCTACTTGAATTAATAAGAAACAAATCAGAAGATATAATGACATAATGAAATGACAGGGAACTGAAACAATGAGAATTCACGGAAGGTAATAACGCGGAATCAAAGAAAAACAAATACAACATGAAAGGAAAGCAAAAATATTACAAGTTAAGGAAAACAACAACAACCAATTCAACAAATAGAGGAAATCAATAGGGGCAATCCCGAGGTAACGGTTTCGTAGTCCTAAAAGTAAATATCTCACAGTTTTTCCTTATATCACCACGGGAGCCTTTATATTTAGTTTTGAAAAATTATTTTTCTGAAAAAGCGTCACGCGTTTTAGACCACCTTATCACACCGCATGACTATTAGTAGTTTCCCTACTAGCCACATGTTTCAAGGCCATCTTATCTCACCGCATGCGTTTCAACACCCAGACCTTATACCACCGTATGCGTATCAATAATCACAACGGCACGGCAGAAACCTCGTGCAAACAATGACAACCGCATGGTAGAAACCTTCTGCAACAATAACAACCAAACAATCATCTCAACAATAATCACGGAAACTAAAACATAACAACTGAAACAACGATATTTCAAGGATAGAATTTCAAGTAAAGAATACAACAGTTAAATAACGAATATGGAATCAATAAAGTAGGTAATTCAACTAAGCATGTAGTACAAGTTGCAAATAAGAGATAAGACAAGTAGACAGGTGAAATTAGGCTAAACATGATGAATATGCATGCTAAAGTAACTCAATTAAGGCATAAAAAGGAAACTACTTAGCTAAAATCGGAATTTCAACATTTAGCCCGTATGCGCACTCGTCACTTCGCGTACACGGCCCTCACATATCACAAATTGTCACAACAATACCAAATCCTAAGGGGGATTTCCCCCACACAAGGTTAGACAAGTTACTTATCTCAAACCTCGCTCAATCAATCAAATAAGAAGGTCTTTTCCTCAATTTTTTGACTCCGAACGGCTCAAATCTAGCCAAAAACAATTACATACTATAAATATAACTATAGGAAACTAATCTAAATAATGAAATTATGATCTTAGCAAGAATTGGAAAAATAGTCCCTAAAGGTCGACCCGGGCCCACGCCTCGGAACCCGACCAAAATTATAAAATCCGAACACCCACTCGATATCGAATCCAAGCATACAAGAATTATGCAAATCCGACATCATTTAGCCTTTCAAAACTTAAAATAATCGATCTAAAAATTTTGCACTTCTTCCCCAATTTTTCCACCCCATATCCTTAATTAGATGAAGAAATCGAAGATAGATTAGTAGAAATTAATCAAAAACGAGTTAGGAACTCTTACCCCAATAATCCCTCTGAAAATCTCCCAAAATATCGCCTAAATACGAGCTTTCAAGTCCAAATGGAGAAATAATGACATAAACCATCAATTTTGGAATTTTAATCTGCTGCCCAGGTATTTACACTACGCGATCACGGAAATTCATTCAAAAGCCTACTACACGAAAGAGGAAGCACTTATGCGAACGCGTACCATTGCCCTTTGCCAAATTACGCGATCGCGTAACACCCCACACGGCCGCAATGAAGAACACATGTGACCTGCAGACCCTAAATTCTTCAACGCGAACGCGACCACGTGCACGCGTTCGCGATTCACTGGAGCCCGGCCTTCTGCGATCGCAGGCCACTTCAAGCGACCGCATAGAAAATTTTCTCCCAATGCCAAATTGCCCTTCGCGATCACGTTAGCCCAAATGCGATCGCATAGGAGAACACCAGAACACCAGATTTCATCAACCTCTACATGATCCGAAATGCACCGAACAACGTCCGAATCACACCCGAGGACCCCGCGACCTCAACCAATTATATCAACAAGTCATAAAACTTCATACGAACTTAGTCAAGCCTTCAAATCACATCAAACAACGCTAAAACCACCAATTGCGCATTGATTCAAGCCTAATGTACTTTTGACCTTCTAACTTCCACATTCGATGCCAAAACCTATCAAATCACGTCCGATTGACCACAAATTTTGCACACACATCCTAAATGACATTGCAGATATGTTCCCACTTTCGGAATAAAAATCCGACCTTGATATCAAAAAGTTCACTCCCGGTCAAACTTTCCAAAAATCTTCCAACTTTCTAGCTTTCGCCAATTAATGCCGAAATGACCTACGGGCCTCCAACTACGGTCAATTCCTTTGACTTTAACTTTCAATTTAGGGACTATGCGTCCCATTCCACTCCGAAACTCTCCCGAACCCGACACCAAGCACCCCCGCAAGTCAAGTAACCACAAAATGAGATAGAGGGAGCAATAAATAGGGTATCAGGGCTAATACTCTTAAAAGTGCCGGCTGGGTCGTTACATCCTCCCCCTCGTAAATAAAAGTTTGTCCTCGAACGAGTATAGAGACATACTTGAAGTGGTGAAAAGATGAGGATAACGGCTATGAATATCATTCTCGGTCTCCCAAGTCGCCTCCTCGACTGGATGACCCCTCCACTGAACCTTCACTGAACCTATGTTCATCGACCTCAATTTCCGAACCTGCCTGTCCAAAATGGCCACTAGCTCCTCAACATAAGAAAGATCCTTGTCCAACTGGACTGAGCTGAAGTCTAACATATGAGACGGATCGCCATGATACTTCCGAAGCATGGAAACATGAAACACTGGATGAACTGCAGCTAGACTAGGTGGTAGTGTAAGTCTGTAGGCCACCTCTCCAACCCTCTCAAGAAGCTCAAAAAGCCCAATATACCTAGGGCTCAATTTTCCCTTCTTTCCGAACCACATAGCACCCTTCATGGGCGAATCCCGGAGCAAAAACCGCTCCCCAACCATGAATGCATCATCGCGAGCCTCCCGATCCGCATAACTCTTCTGTCTGGATTGGGCTGTACGAAGTCGATCCTGAATCAATTTAACCTTTTCCAAAGCATCCTAAACCAAATCTATACCCAATAACCTGGCCTCACCCGGCTCAAACAAACCCACCAGATACCGGCACCGCCTACCATACAAAGCCTCATACGGTTCCATCTGAATGCTTGATTGATAACTATTGTTGTAGGCGCACTCCGCCAGCACCAAGAACTGATCCCAAGAACCCCCAAATTCCACCACACACGATCGGAGCATATCCTCTAATATCTAAATAGTGCGCTCGGACTGTCCGACCGTCTAAGGGTGAAATGTTGTACACAACTCCACCTGCGTGCCGAATTCATGATGTAGGGCTCTCCAGAACTGCGATGTAAACTACATACCCCTGTCAGAGATGATAGATACGGCACACCATGAAGCCTGACAATCTTGCGAATATAAACCTGAGCCAGCTGCTTTAAAGAATAAGTAGTCGCCACTAGAATGAAATGAGCTGACTTGGTCAATCTATCCTCAATTACCCATACTGCGTCGAACTTCCTCCGAGTCTGTGGGAGCCCAACAAAAAAATCCATAGTGATCCGCTCTCATTTCCGCTCTGGAATCTCTAACTTCTAAAGCAATCCACCTGGCCGCTGATGCTCATAATTTACCTGCTGAAAATTTAGGCATTGAGCTACGTATTCCACTGTGTCCTTCTTCATCTACATCCACCAATAGTGCTGCCTCAAGTCCTGATACATCTTCGCGGCACCTGGATGAATGGAGTACCATGAACTGTGAACCTCCTGTAGAATCAACTCACGCAAGCTATCTACATTGGGCACACAAAGCCTACCTTGCATCCGTAATACACCTTCCTCCTCAATAATGACTTCCTTGGCATCGCTGTGCTCAACCGTGTCCTTGCGGACAAGAAGATGGGGGTCATCATACTGACGCTCTCTGATACGATCATAAAGAGAAGACTGAGAAACCACACAAGCCAAAACTCGGCTCAGCTCGGAAACATCAAATCTGACAAACTGGTTGGCCAAGGCCTGAACATCCAAGGCTAAAGGCCTCTCTGCTACCGGTAGATATGCTAAGTTGCCCACACTCTCTGCCTTGCGGCTAAAGGCATCGACCACCACATTGGCCTTCCCGGGATAATAGAATGGTGATATCATAGTCCTTAAGCAACTCTAACCACCTCCGCTGCCGTAAGTTAAGATCCCAATTTCTTGCTAGCCAAGATTTCCTAGACTAAGTCTCTCTTTCTCAAGTATAAACCAAGTCAAATATGCATGAACTAATTTTGCAACCATTAATTCATAAAATAAAAGCAAGAACAAGGCTAAATAATAAACACCCGACCATAAACAAGCAATAAATCAAACACCCATTAAGTTTATACACTAGGGTTGGGTCACAACCCTAGTAAAAATCTAGCTACTCATGCTTGAAATTGAAGAAAAAGAAGAAGGAATGATAATTAAACTCATATTGCAAGATTGAAATGATAAAATCTATGTTAAAATAGCTCAAAATATGAAAAACTACTAAAAGAAGTAAAGATAAATGACTACTATAGCTGCTGATGTCCCAAGTTAACCTAAAAATGTGAAACTTGTCTATGTGCAGCCGCACAATTCCATGTGTTGTTCGCACTTTTCTTCAGCTTGACAGGATTGGAAATCTGCGGCCACATAATTTTGAATTGCGGCTGCACTGCACTCTTTCTGCGGTCCGCACAATTGTGACTGCGACCGCACCTTGCTCGTCTGCGGTCTGCGAAATTGTGACTGCGACCGCACCTTGCTCTTTTGTGGTCCGCACAATTGTATATGTGGCCGCATAGTTCTTCTTCTGCAGTTGCACTATTGTTGTGCAATCCGCACTTCTAAAGAGACTTGGAATGCATCTTCTCTGAAGTTTGCTTCTGGCTCAGCTCTTGCGGCCACACAATTCATGTGCGGACCACACTTTAAACCAGTCTCTGATGGGAATGCCTTCATAAACTGTGGCCGCAGATGATATTCTGTGGTCCGCACAATTGAGCTTTTGTGCCTTTTCTTTGTCCTTGAGTTCAGATTGCTCCTTCTTAAGTTGGATTTCATCTCGGAGGTTCATCTTCTAATATTCTTGCAATTAAGCACATTTCATCAGTTTTCAGGAAGACAATGCTTTTGGACTAAAATGAAAGCTAAAAGGCACTAATAAGTAGTCAAAATCCCCACTTATCAACTCCCCAAACTTAAGCTTTTTCTTATCCTCAAGCAAATAAAATGGTTCTCACCTCCACAAGTTAAGAGATATTCCAGCAAATCAAAGTGAGTCATTCACACATAATTTGGTACCAACAATTACCCACACCATTTATGAATTATCAACAAGGCAACAAGTTAAACTTTCAAGCACAAATAGTTATAATGTGACACTTGAGCATCAAGAGTAAACTTTATTCATCAAGGAAGCTCGCTCTTTTATGTAGGTCATTGTGCGTCCCAAACTCTTCCTCCTCTACTCTCTGTTTTCCTATCTCACTTAAGAATTTAGCACTCGATCCAAAGATTTGCGAAAGGTTTACTCATCCATCATGGGGAAGAGTCACCTAGTCCACACAAAAACTACCTTTGGAAAGAACCGTGGCATAAGAAAACTAAAGGTTTTTTATCCACTAAAACATAGAAAGAAGCTATTAAATCAAAAAGAAGCGACTAATTCAAAAAGGAAACAAACATAAAGATAAAGAAGCTACTAGGCAAAAGAAAAAATATTGAAAGAAAAATGAATATACATAATGAGAGATAAGAGAGAATATATACATAATGAGAAAGAAGAAGAAAATGGTGGTAAGTTAATTACAGGCCAAATGTCTCATAGTTATCAAAATACATAATCATCAAGATGTGTCAAAGAAACTCCACCCTCCCCCCCCCCCCCC
>MCJB01029836.1:75515-120595 GCA_002018475.1 Nicotiana obtusifolia | reverse complement strand
ACTTGTGGAGGTGAGAACCATTTTATTTGCTTGAGGATAAGAAAAAGCTTAAGTTTGGGGAGTTGATAAGTGGGGATTTTGACTACTTATTAGTGCCTTTTAGCTTTCATTTTAGTCCAAAAGCATTGTCTCCAATGCTTAACAAAATAAGAGTAAAAGGAGCGTGAGAGTGAAGAAAACTCCCTATGGCTCTGTGGCAATCTCTGTGTCCCCAGCACTGGCATCGACCGCAGCCTCATCCAATTGGATCTCATCATCCTCAAGTCCGGGAGTGGCTGGTTGGTGAACATCTGGCAGACTTCCTCAACAGTGTTAGCAGCAGTGTCTGGCTCCTCAAAGTGGCTAGCTGGTGCTGTAAGATCTTTAGGATCTGGGCCTGGGTGGTACAGGTCGATCAGCATATCAAATGGAATGTCTTCGGCTGCTGCAATCTGTGTAACCTATCGCCGGAGCTTGTCCACTGACTTCTTGGAGGCCTGGGACTTTCGCATCTTTTTTACTTCCTTTCCCAGCTCCTCTATGACTGATCCATGCTATACCAGCGTGGCCATAATTGTGTTCTGGTTGTCCAAGAGCTTCTTCTAGGATTCATCAACTATGGGGGGGATCTGGGGTGCCGGAATAGATGACTGTGCTTCAACCTGACCGAATATATCAGACAGCTTTGCAGTAGCTGTCTGCATCCCGTTGTTGAGACTCGCTAGTGTCTGGGAGACTCGCAGCACAGTAAGTGGAGCAGAAGGGCATAGGCACCGGCTTCAAAGCCGAGCTGGAGGCAGTGAGGCTGAAGGTGGAGGCATGGCAACTGCACTGGTAGAAGGCTCTACTGAAGTGGATGGCATATCAGTTGTCTCTGTACTCACCACCGATGGCTCATCAGACTGGCCTACGGTGGTAGTCGATTGACCCTTTCTCTTCGAGTTGTGGGCGTCCATCAGAGAATACCAAGATAAGGGCTTCTTCGCCTAAACCTTCGTGTCAAAATCTCTGGGCTCTACCCGTGCATCCATAAGGTACTCAGTGATGGTGTGGGGATACGGTTAGGAGGTATCAGCTTGCTTGGCGACCACTGACATGTTGGCTGACATCACGACACCCACATTGATCGGGTACCCAACCATAATGGAGGCGACAAGAACTGCCCGCGGGATAGGAAGGTTTGGTTCATTCTGGCACTGGTCTAGTCTGCTGCAGACAAAGGTCTGCCATCCATTCTCCTCAAAGTTTAGGGTGTACCGCTGAATAGGAACCCCTCTTGTGATCCATGGTGGTGGTGGCCCCGGAGCTGCAAGAATCTCAGCTAGCCATGGGCAAGCTGCATCTCCCATTGCCAGCTTCTCCAAGTACTGTGCAGGCTTAACGTCATCAAACCCCAAGTAGGTGTTCAATGTGTGCTGGTCAAACCTCACCTTCACATTTCTCACTTTTTCCTCTTTGGTCCCTTTCTTGATATATGCCACATTGGCATAGAACTCCCGGACCAAATACTTCTTGGCGTCCACAACTGTCTTGGTGAACCACATCCACCCCTTCCTCTCTCGGAACTGTCTCAACACGGCTAGATTATACTTGTCGAGATCTTTCAATTGGAACTGTCGCTCAAGAGTGAGCGATCTCACCGGCCACCACCCACGGAAGCTGGTGAAGGCAGCTAGACTGACAAAACGATCCTCCCATACCTCTTTGTTCTTCGACCTCTCAAGGCCGGCAACTGTCGTATCTCCCCCTCGCCATCATCTGGGATGTCATCAACTGCAGTGGCTGGTGCCTCGAGGGAAGGTCTAGAGGAGGGCTCGAATGCCTGACTTAGCACTTTCCAAACCCTCGGAGGTGCTTAGTTAAGTGGAAGGCCCGTCCCGAAGTTGATACCTTGTTGATGGCTTTGATTGGACAGCCGGTAGCTCTTGAACCGAGTTGCCCTCCGATGCTTCCCTAAACGGAGCATAAGAACTGGATTAGGAGGGCTCTACATTTCTCTCTCGACCGGGTGTAGTCTTCTTTGATATTATCTTTTGGAGGGCGAGGGGTAAAGTACTCTTGCCTCGAACCCTGGAAGGTTCAACCCTCCCCTTTGATGTGTCACCGCCGCTATGAGATCTAACTATTTTTTGTAACAAGCAATAGCCGCAATTAGTTGTGGTTCAATTTCAAACAAATAGTATAACGGAGTGTAGAACATGAGTGCAGGGTGGGGAAGTGCGGTCTGCACAAGTACAAGTGCGGCCGCAGACTGGGTTGTGCAGACCGCACAATTTGAACTTGCAGCCGAGGAAATGTAACTGCAGTCCGCTCAATTATTAATGCGACCGTAGATTTGAAGTGCGGTCCGCACTTTTATCATCGCAGCCGCACACCAGACTCACCAAAATGTCACTTCTCTTAAGACAGAGCTTGGGTTGTTTTGCGGCTGCACTTTACTCTTCTGCGGCCGCGATGGGATTTCTGCGGTCCGCATAATTTCAATTGCGGTCAAAAAATCAGCCTTGAATAAAGAACCCTAATCAAAACTTCTGCGGACCGCACAATTACTTGTGTGGCCGTAGATTTCAAACAATTACGAGCAGACTTTCTGGTGTTGTTCAATTTTTGCACAAATTCGACATGGTATTAACAATTAAGCATGTAAATCAATTCACCCATTCCCCATAGAGCAATTATGAGTCGACCCAACACAGTTTACACCCCAAGTGATTGTAGAATTGAAATCTATTGACAAATGGCCTAAAACTACCTAAAAATTATAAATTAAACTAAAAATTGAAATATTCTCTAAGTAATTGAAGCATACCAGATATGAAGTAATGCAGATGAATAATCACAGATATGGATTTAGTGTGGCAGAAGATTGAACATACGATTTCCAAGTGTTATAGTTTAGAGTGCTCAGAGAGGGAAAAAAATGTATAGTAGCCCTTAAGGTTACTATTTATAGTTAACGATCAGCCTTGAGTGACAAGTGAGGAGTGCGGACCGCAGAAGGATTCTGCGGTCCGCACTATGTTACCTGGGGCTCAAATGCCCTTGATGATCTGCGGTCCACAAAATTTGGGATGCGACCGCAGATATTGGCTGGGGACTGCAGAACTTGATGTGCGGCTGCAGATTGGCCATTTCTCTGACATATCAAACTTCAGAGAGTTTGCATTTTCCATTTCCGAGTTGTGTGGTCCGTACTGATATTGTACGGCCGCAGTTGCCTTCTGTTGTAGCACTCACAATTGTGCAGTCCGCACTTTTTCCACACTTAGCCAAATTTTCCGAGCACAGTTCCTGTAAAGCACACTCATTCCTGCAACACACTTCAAATCTAATTAGCACAAAGACAACACCTATCTATAAAAGAAGAAAAACAAAAGAAAAAGAAATATGGGTTGCCACCCAAGAAGTGCCTGATTTAACGTCGCGGTACGACGTAGATTACCATCATTTCAAATGAATAACTACCACCATGTGGTCATCATAATCTTGTCCCAAATAGTGCTTCACCCGGTTACTATTGACTCGGAATATCTAATCATTTTTGTTCTTCAAGTTCAATGCACCAAAAGGTGTCACACCCACAATTTGAAAGGGACCACTCCATTTAGATTTCATCTTTCAGGGAAACATCTTCAATCGTGAGTTGAACAACAACACAAGATCGCCCACCTTGAACTCCTTATTTCGAATGTATTTGTCGTGAAGGTACTTCTTCTTCTCTTTGTACAAGGACGAACTTGCATATGCATGGTACCGAAACTCATCCAATTCATTCAAATGTGCAACCTGCAAGTTAGCGGTTGCATCCCAATCAAGATTCAACTTCTTTAAAGTCCACATGGCTTGATGCTCAAGTTCCACTAGAAGATGACAAGCTTTGCCAAATACGAACCAGTATGGAGACATCCCAATAGGAGTTTTGTAAGTAGTCCGATAAGCCCATAGTGCATCATCAAGCTTCTTTGACCAATCCATTCGGTTAACATTTACTGTTTTGGACAAGATACTCTTTATCTCCCGGTTGGAGACTTTCACTTGACCACTAGCTTGTGGATGATAGGAAGTCGTAACTTTATGAATAACACCATACTTGTTAAGCAAAGTGTCAAAAGCCTTGTTGCAAAAATGCAACCCCCCATCGCTTATGATAGCCCGCAGAGTAACAAATCTTCTGAAAATATTCTTCTGAAAGAACGCCACCAAACTTCTCGCTTCATTGTTGGGTAGACCAATGGCCTCAACCCATTTAGACACATAATCAACCACGACCAAGATGTAGGTGTTTCCAGAAGAACTCACAAAAGGGCCCATGAAATCAATACCCCACACATCAAAGATATCAATCTCCAAAATGGTAGTGAGAGGCATTTCATTATTCTTAGAGATTCCACCGGCCCGTTAGCACTCATCACATCTCTTCACTATATCACTTGCATATTTGTAGAGAGTGGGCCAATAGATACCACAACTTAGCACTTTAGCCTTCGTTCTTGCTCCGCCATGGTGACCAGCATAAGGCGCAGAATGACAAGTCTCAAGAATAACATTTTGCTCTTCATTCGGTACACATCTTCTAATTACCCCATCCGTGCAAATCCAGAAGAGGTAAGGCTTGTCCCAATAATAATCTTGACAATCCCGTTTGAGCTTCTTTCTTTGATTTGAAGAAAACTCATCTGGGATGATTCCACACAGAAGGAAGTTTGCTAGATCGGCGAACCATGGCACCTCCTTCATTGAAATGGCCAAGAGTTGCTCATTGGGGAAGGAGTCATTGATCTCAAGGCCCTCATCCGGCCTCCCCTCCTCCTCCAAACGAGATAAGTGGTCCGCCACTTGATTTTCACTCCCTTTTTGATCTTGGATGTTAATATCAAACTCATGCAGCAATAGCACCCATCTCATCAACCTAGCTTTTGAATCTTTCTTGCTCATAAGATAGCGAAGTGCCGCATGATTCGTATGAACAATAACCTTTGCACCCATCAAATATGGGTGGAATCTCTCAATAGCAAACACAATGGCAAAGAGCTCTTTCTTCTGTAACGGTATAATTGACTCGGGCATCATTCATGGTATTACTAGCATAGTAGACTGGATGAAAAATCTTGTTGATACATTGCCCCAAAACTGCTCCAACTGCAACATCACTAGCATCGCACATGAGCTCAAAAGGAATACTCCAATTAGGAGCGGTGATAATGGGTGTTGTTGTCAACTTGAACTTTAAAAATTCAAAAGCTCTTATGCAATCATCATAGAAGTGAAAGTTAGCATCTTTCTATAAGAGCTTGCACAATGGGTTCTCCACGTTAGAAAAATCTTTTATGAAGCGCCGGTAGAACCCTGCATGACCTAAGAAACTTCGCACGCCTTTCACTAAAGTTGGAGGTGGAAGTTTAGAAATCACCTCTATCTTCGCCTTGTCGACCTCTATACCATTCTTTGAAATCTTGTGGCCAAGGACAATTCCTTCCTCGACCATGAAATGGCATTTCTCCCAATTCAACACCAAGTTCATTTCTTCACACCTTGCCAATACTCTATCCAAATTTGCCAAGAAATCATCAAAGGAATCCCTGACTATTGAGAAATCAGCCATGAAGAGTTCAAGGTAGTCTTCTACCATATCCGTAAAGATTGCCATCATACACCTTTGAAAAGTCGTCGGTGCATTGCATAAACCAAATAGCATCCGCTTGAAAGCGAAAGTGCCATAGGGACATGCGAAAGTTGTTTTCTCTTGATCTTCCGGGTCAATAAGGATTTGGTTATAGCCCGAATACCCATCTAGAAAGTAATAGAAAGCACGGCCGGCAAACCTATCAAGCATTTGGTCAAGGAAGGGAAGTGCAAAATGGTCTTTCCTCGTGACTTTGTTTAGTTTGCGATAGTCCATACACACTCTCCACCCGGTCACTGTTCTTATGGGAATCAACTCGTTCTTATCATTGCATACCACTGTTATGCCCCCCTTTTTTGGGACACATTGCATCAGAAAAGTCCACGAACTATCGGAAATAGGGTAGACCACCCCAGCATCCAACTATTTGATAATCTCCTTTTTGACCACGTCTTGCATGGCTTCCTTGAGTCTCCTTTGATGTTCAATGAAGGGTTTGACATCATCCTCCAAGTTAATCTTGTGCATGCAAAATGCGGGGCTTATTCCTCGGATATCTGCCAAAGTCCACCGAATAGCTTTCTTCCTCTTGTGGAGCACCACCAATGTAGAGTCAACCTGCACGTTAGTCAAACAAGAGGAAAGAATAACTAGTAAAGTAGAACAAGGACCAAGAAATTCATACCTAAGAAGTGGAGGGAATGGCTTCAACTCCAAAATAGGAGGCTCTTCAATTGAAGGCTTTGTAGGAGGAGTTTTCCTATTTTCAAGATCCAAGGAAAGTTTTCGGGTTGCATAGTTGTACAACCTCATTCCTTGCAAAGAATTCACACATTCCATGAAGCCATCCATCTCATGTGATCATCAAAGTTGAGCAAGATGGCCTCCAACATATCACCCACATTAATCGTGGCACTTGTATCATCAATAATCACATCGGTCACAAAGTCCACGAATGAACACACTTCATTGCTATTCGGTTGCCTCATAGATTTGCACACTTAGAACATTGCCTTTTCATCACCCACCCGGAAAGTGAGTTCTCTGGCTTCCACATTAATAAGAGCCTTCCATATAGCAAGGAAAGGTCTTCCAAGAATAATCGACACCTCATAATCCACTTTACAATCAAGAATAACAAAATCCGTCGGGAGAATGAACTTATCAACACGAACCAATACATCTTCAATCACTCCTAATGGTCTCTTCATTGTACGATCGGCCATTTGTAATCTCATAGATGTGGGTCTTGGTTTCTCAATTCCCAAGGTCTTGAAAACTGAATAGGGCATCAAATTGATACTCGCCGCAAGATCACAGAGAGTTTTGGAAAACTCGGCACTTCTAATGGTACAAGGGATTGTAAAAGCACTGGGATCTTCCAATTTAGGAGCCATCGAATGCACAATTACATTCACTTGATGAGTGACTTTGATAGTTTCAAAATTCATCGACCGCTTATTTTGTCACCAAGTCCTTCATAAACAGTGTATAATCGGGAATTTGCTCCAAGGCTTAAACTAATGGCACATTTATCGAGAGACTCTTCATCATGTTAATGAAATTTTTGAATTGGTCCTCGCCATTTTGCTTGGCGAGCCTTTTAGGATATCGAGGAGATGGCTTAGGCAATGGTGCCTTAGCATTTTGTACTACCGGTTCTGGTATGTCAATAACGTGATCCCTAGACGGGTTCACTTCCTCTTGAGTCTCTTCCACTGTGTCCTTAATATCAATCCGCACTTCATCATTTGCTTGCATCACATTGTTTGCGATCTCTTTCTTTTCTACCACTTGCTCATCATCCACAAGTTGCCTTTGACTTGAGGTAGGTGCATTCCCACCTCTTCCACTTCTTGTAGTAACGGCCATGGCATGCCCCTTATTGTTCCCACCCTTTGGGTTCACCACTGTATCACTTGGTAGTGCCCCCTTAGGACGAGAATTTAAAGCTTGAGAGATTTAACCCATTTGCACCTCTAGATTGCAGATCGATGTGCTGTGTGAAGCAACTTGGGCATCGGAATTGGCATTCTTCTCCATCATTTGCTTGAACATGCTCTCAATACAGCCCATTTCATTATTGGACGAACTAGGAACATGGGAAGGATAAGGGGGTGGGTTGCTCGGTTGTTAAAACATCAGGGGCCTTGAAAACCTGACCCCCAATTTCCTTGATTGTTATTCCATCCACCTTGATTGTTGCCTCCCCAATTGCCTTGGTTATTGTTTTCACTCCAATTGCCTTGATTGTTGTTGTTATTCCAATTGCTTTGATTGTGAGAATTCCAATTGCCTTGATTATTTGAAGGTCTCCATTTTTGTTGACTAGGGCCTTGAAAGTTGTTTCTTTGTCCTTGAAAGTTGTTCACATATTGGACCTCTTCTTCTTGATGATTATAGGAATCATCTTGATCAAATCCACTATCATCTTGCACAAAATTGTCCACTCTTTGTTGGACTTGAGGACTTATTGTTCTTCTCTTGTTTACCATCATATTTACTCCCTCCATTGCATTGATTTGCCGCGGGTTTTGCACTTGTTGAAGTTGAGCCTTTGCCAATTGGTTCACGGTGGTTGTCAACCCGGCTATGGCTTGTCCATGGTCATGGAACTCTTTATGAAGAAGAGTCACATTGGGGTCACCTTGTGGAACATTGGCTCTAAATTGCCACGCCGATGAAGTATCCGCCATCTCATCCAAAATATCACACGCCTCCGCATAAGGCGTAGTCATGAAGTTCCTACCGGCAAGTCGATTCACTAAACATTGGTTGGTGGTATTAATCCCCCGATAGAAAGTTTGTTGAATCATGTTCTTCGTCATATCGTTGCTGGGGCACTCTTTCACCATTGTTTTATACCTTTCCCATATCTCGTGTAGTGGTTCATTGGGCTCTTGCTTGAATGCTAGAATTTCATCCCGAAGAATAGCCATGTGCCCGGGAGAAAAGTACTTAGAAATAACTTTCTCCGCTAGTTCATTCCAAGTATGAATGGAATGATTTAGCAAACTTTCCAACCAATCTAAGGCTTCCCCCCAGAGAGAAGGGAAAAAGCCTTAGCCTCAAAGCGTCCTCGGAGACTATTCGTTTGCTCCCCCAACACGTATCGACGAACCCTTTCAAGTGTTTATATGCATTTTGACCCGGTGCACCGGTGAAGAACCCTCATTGCTCGAGCAAAGTGAGTATCACGTTGGTTATTTGAAAGTTGCCCGCCCTAATACGGGGAGGGACTATAGCACTTGCATACCCTTCGTTGGGCAACACCCGGTGTGGAGCCGCTCGTGGTGGAGGTGAGGGTGGAGCAGGCACATTGTCTTGAGGCACTCGGCCTCGTCTATTGGCTTGAGGTTGAAGAAGGACCCTCATCCATTTGATCATCCTCAGCGTCTACATCCCCCAAAGATTTGTTTCCAAGCTTATTGTTTTCCATAATTGCACCTACAATAACTCAACACGCTAGTAACAAGGAAGGAAAAGAAGATATTTCTAAAAACACACCTAAATATATAGCTACCACCGTTTTTAGCTCCTCGGCAACGGCGCCAAAAATGGTCTTGTCAAATTTCACTCCTCTATTCGAGGTTATGAAAACGGTTGATGCAATAGTAATACCCAACAAGAGTTGGAGTCAAATTCCGCAGGGAGCTATATGTATGGAAGTTAATAGTATATATCTTAGCATGTATACCTAAATTTGCACTTCCGCAAAAATTGATTTGTTTTAAATTCTAATTTAAACTACAATTGCAATTTAAGAAATAGAATTAGGAAATTATTTTTGTTGTTTTTCAAATGTTATAAAAGACCTAGGGGTATGACCTTCGCCTAGGTGTTTGCCTAACGGGTTGTAAACTTTAAAGCTTGTTTTATTGGTCGGGGTATATTATAGCTATCAACACTCGGTTATCCACTTAATACCTCTCTGTCAAAGAGTGATTTTGCCCAATTTGGATTTCTCAAGTCCAAATGGGTATTAAACAAACGGTTGATAAAAAGCTCAAGTTGGGTTTTACTATCTCTAGGTTCAACCCTTTAATTGGGTTTATCTATCTCTCGATTGGCCCAATTTCTTCCTATACTAAGTCTCTATTTCTCAAGTAGAGACCAAGTTAAATAGGCATGAACTAATGTTTGCAACCATTAATTCATAAAATAAAAGTAAGAACAAGGCTAAATAACAAACACCCAACTATAAACAAGCAATAAATCAAACACCCATTAAGTTTACACATTAGGGTTGGGTTACAACCCTAGTAAAAATCTAGTTACTCATGCTTGAAATTGAATAAAAAAAAGAAGGAATGATAATGAAACTCATATTGCAAGATTGAAATGATAAATCTATGTTAAAATAGCTCAAAATATGAAAAACTACTAAAAGAAGTAAAGAGAAACGACTACTATAGCTGTTGATGTCCAAAGTTAACCTAAAAATGTGAAACTTGTCTATTTATACAGGGCTGAATATTTCAAACAAAAATGTCCTTCGGAGGTTCTGCGGCTGCACAATTCCATGTGCGGTCCGCACTTTTCTTCAGCTTCACAGGATTAGAAGTCTGCAGCTGCATAATTCTGAACAGCGGCCGCACTGCACTCTTTATGCAGTCCGCAGAATTGTGACTGCGGCCGCACCTTGCTCTTCTGCGGTCTGCACAGTTGTATCTGCGGCCGCATAGTTCTTCTTCTGCGTCCGCACTATTGTTGTTCGGTCCGTACTTCTGGGAGACTTGGAATACATCTTCTCTGAACTTTGCTTCTGGCTCAGCTCTTGCAGCCGCACAATTCATATGCGGACCGCACTTTGCACCAATCTCTAATGGAAATTCCTTCATAACCTGCAGCCGCAGATAATATTCTGCGATCCGCACAATTGAGCTTTTGTGCCTTTTTTTGTCCTTGAGTTCAAATTGCTCCTTCTTGAGTTGGATTTTATCTTGGGGGTTCATCTTCCAATATTCCTGCAATTAAGCACATTTCATCAGTTTTCGGGAAGACAATTCGCTTTTGGACTAAAACAAAAGCTAAAGGTGCTAATAAGTAGCCAAAATCTCACTTATCATGCCGCCAGATCTTCAAGGCATAAACAATAGCTGCTAACTCGAGGTCATGGGCAGGGTAGTTCTTCTCATGCACCTTCAGCTGTCTAAACGCGTAGGCAATCATCCTACCGTCCTGCATCAACACCTCGCCGAGATCAATGCGCGACGCATCAAAATACACCATATAGGACCCCGAACTAATAGGCAATACCAACACCGGGGTTGTAGTCAATGTTATCTTGAGCTTTTGAAAGCTCTCCTCACACTCCTCAGTCCACCTGAACAGAACACCCTTCTGGGTCAGCCTGGTCATAGGTGCTGCAATAGACGAGAAACCCTCTACAAATTGACGATCATACCTCGCCAAGCCAAGAAAACTCCAGATCTCCGTAGCTGAGGACGGTCTAGGCCAACTCTGCACTGCTTCAATCTTATTCGGATCTACCTTGATCCCCTCACTCGATTCTACATAACCCAAAAATGCCACTGAATCTAGCCAGAATTCACACTTCAAAAATTTCGCATATAACTTCTTTTCTCTCAAGGTCTGAAACACAATCCTCAGGTGCTGCTCATGATCCTCCCGGCTCCGGGAGTACACCAGAATATCGTCAATAAACACAATGACGAACGAGTCAAGATAGGGAAGAATCTCGTAATGACCATACCGAGTTCTGAAAGTAGTCTTCGGTATATCCGGCTCCCGAATCTTCAACTGATGATAGCCTGGACGCAAGTCGATCTTAGAGAACACTCTGGCACCCTGAAGCTGATCAAATAGGTCATCAATACGTGGCAATGGATACATGTTTACTGGGGATAATCAATACCATTCGCATAGAACCATCAATCAAACTCAGTTAGAAGTCTTCTTTTTTTTTTTTTCTTAAACTCAATTAAACACACGCATTCACATTCGCCAAAAAAAAATTTCTTTCTTAAACTTAATCAAACTATATAATCTAAATTGAAACAGAGGAAGTATATAACGTGAAAATCATTGGCACTTAAACCATCAATAAACATGATGACTGATTGAATGATAATTTCTTGGTTTCGTGGGGCCACTGACGCCTTTACAAGTGAAAGGAGTAATCAGTGTATAGGTATTCTAAACCATCATGTTAAGTTGCCTGAATTAATGAGTAACTATTATAACAAGTTCGGTATAATAACTTAGAAGATAAAATTTGTAAGTACACATAATTTAGCTAGCATTTGGATATAGATTTGGTTGAAACTTCAAAAAAAAGTTCTTGAAGTTATATCGAAAAATAATTTTTGGAAGTTGAAATTGTGTTTGGACATGCATTTTATTTGAAAAAAAAAAGTAGAATTTATGTGAGTTAAAGAAAAATTACACCAAAAAATACCCTAACCAGTTATTGAGAACTTGAATTCTTTTTCAAAATTTTATCAAAAAGTAATCATATTTCATAAACAAACGATAGTTTTAAAAAACAAAATTAAAAAAAATAACCGAAATCCATGGTCAAAAGAAAACTAATAGTTTTTCAATACTCCACAGTACCAGCACCAACAATATAAAGACCGTACTATACTCCCATACAAACGGTGGTACGGACCAAATGATTAAGGAGCTGATTTATAACTTTTTCTGTTAATGAGCAGTTAATGACCGGATGTCTACAAGGGACACAGTGACCTATTTACTCATTCACGCTATGGTGGAGACCGGAGATCGAGGTTCCTTTCCTCTTTTTATTTTTTAAAATTAGTGGCAGATTCATAATTTTAAGTTAATAGGTGTTCCAACAATTAAGGACGGATGTAATTTACCAGCTACGGGTTCATCTGAATTCATAACTTTTGATACAAAGTATCGACATATGTTAAATATTTGTTAAAATCTTAACAAATATTAGACCAGAACTCATAATTTTAAGAGTATAACAAGTTCAATACTGAAAATCTTAAAGTGGAACTCATTAAATACAAATCCTATCACCACTCTCCGTGTGAGTCTGCCTCAACTGTGAGCCGTAACATGTGAAACGAGAGAAGAACCAGACTTCCAAAGAAGGGGTTGTCACTTTAATTTTAAAGGCAAATTTATCAATTTTTTTGAGATATTACTTTAGCTAAAAATAAATCTTGTGAATAATTGAATTTCAGTTAATAAATGCATATAAACAAATAAACCAAAAGTTCCAAATGAAAAGATTATTACTAGCTATTCCATTTGGAGCTGTTTTAGCACTTTCACGACCCTAACCCCGAATCCGGTCGTGATGGCGCCTCTCGTGAAGAAAAGGCTAGCCAATTTAACCAAAATCTCATTTTAAGCAGTTAATTAACATGAAAACAATATAAGCATGTTTTGATAGCAATAATTTACGGAAAATATAGCTAACCATAATAGAAACCATCCCGACACAGCCCAAACCGGGGTGTCACAAGTCATGAACAACTATGGATCCTGATACAAGTCTACTAAATACAATATCTGGCACAACTGTTTGAAGAACATAGAAACAATAAGATAAGGGAGATACGGGGCTACGGACGCCAACAGCTACCTCGTAGTCTCTAAATCACCGCCTGGACGGGAGGAGTCAGCACTCCGGAGCGGAACCAACAACGCTTGAATCTGCACACATGGTGCAGGGAGTAATGTGAGTACTCCGACCAAGTGAGTAATAAATATAAATAATGACTGAAAGTAAGAAAGCGCGTAAAGTGATTTGAAAACAGTTAATCAGTGAGAAATCAAGTAAAATGTCCTTTCAACAGGTAAAATATGTAATTTTTCAGGTAAATAGTGTGAAGTAAAAAAAAAAATAGATAGAAAATCGCCCCTCGGCTCAGTCAGTATCCACAAATCCGACCCTTGGGCAATATCGTAGAACAGTACCAGCCCCTCGGGCTCAAATCTCAGAACAATACCAGCCCCTCGAGCTATCACATGGTACAATATCACCCCCTCGGGCTATATCTCACATCACAATGGGTACCCGCGCTCACTGGGGATGTAAAGACTCCGGGAGGGGCCCCTTACGGCCCAAGCGCAATATCAAGCCACCTCGTGGCATCAAATCTAGGTCCTCAGCCTCATATCAGTCAAGCCACCTCGTGGCGTATATAAAGTATATCAGGCCCTCGGCCTCATATCACTCCGTATATCCTCACATCTGGCCTTCGGCCGCACTCAGTCAGAAAACCATCACAAGCCCCTCGGGCATAGTAAAAACAGTAGTTCTTAGCCCAAAAACATCATTAAAATATTATTTAAGTCTCAAAACTGAGTAAAAGTGACTGAGTTGTAAAACAGTGAAAAACAGCATGATTGAGTTCAAGTAATAAGTCAAAATAGTGAGGAAATGGTGATAAAAATCTTCGAAGGGTTCAAATAATTGGCACGAAGCCCAAATATGGCAATCAGCCCAAATCATGATGATAACAAATAAGTTTCAGTCAAATACGCGGTAAAATCATCAATCGGGACGAAGCAAGTCACAGTCCCCAGTAGTAAACGACCCCACGCTCATCATCAAGCGCGTGTCTCACCTCAATATAGCACTACGATGTACAATTCGGGGTTTCAAACCCTCAGAACATCATTTACAATCACTACTCACCTCGAACAAGCTAAATCCCTAGCCCACGACGCTTTTGCCCGTCGAATTGGCCTCCACGCGCGTCGAATCTATCTAAAATCAAAACGAATATGTCACAATATGCTTAGGGGACAAAGGCCAATTTCTGAAATTAGCAAAATCCGAGCCCGGGCCCACTTCTCGAAGCTCAGAAATTTTCACATCAACGGGTTCCTTATCCCCCAACGAGTTCATACATATTAAAAGTTCTCAAATCCGACCCCTAATGGTCCTCCAAATACCCAATTAGAAATTTCAAAATCCCAAGCCTTATTTCTTTCCATTTTTAGCAAGACTTCAATGATTTTCTAGGTGGATTTCACAATATAAACGAGTTTTAGGTCCGAAATTCTTACCTCCAATCGATTCTCCTTGAATCCCTCGTCAATTTCCTTCAAGAACTCCAAAAATGAGCAACTATGGGTGAAATAATATCCAAAATCGCGGACAAGAAGACTTAAAAACATTCTGCCCAGGCTTCATCGAGTTGTACCTTGCGCTGTGCAGGTTGTACATCCTCTTACCCTTTTCCTTTGCTGTACACCTTCTGTTAAAACGCTCATAACCCCTTGTGAAAATATCCAAATGATCAACGGTTTGAAGATTTAGAAACTAGACTCGAAGATCTTTCATTTCATAGGTTGTAAACTATATAACGCTTTATATATTCCGAGATATGAGCTTCTAAAATGCATCAGAAAATTCTGTCAAAATTGCTCCACCAGCCAACGTCGATCAATCATAACTTTCTCATAGAATATCCAAATCATGAATGCTTTAACTTTTTGGAAACTAGAATACAAGGGATACAACTTTCATGTTTTGCAATTTTTCTGATTCCTTATTGATTAAGAGATATGAGCTTCCAAACTGGACTACTCGCATCAGAAATTTTCTGGTGCACAGCTGAAGCTAAAAAAAATCTGCAATTTTTTCAAAGATGAAACAGTCGGTTTAACCACCCAAAACTCACCCGAGGCCACTGGGACCTCAACCAAATATGCCAACTTATCCCATAACATCATTCAAACTTGTTCCAACCTTCGGAACGCACAAAACAATGTCACAACACCAAATTCGCGTCGGATTCAAGCCTAAGAATTTCAAAATCTTCTAAATTACTCTTTTGATAAAAAATCCAACCAAATCACGTTCGAATGACATGAAATATTTCACACACATCCCAAATGACATAACGAAGCTACAACAACTCTCGGAATTCCATTTCGACCCTCGGATCAAAATCTCGCCTAATAACCGGAAATCGCCAGAATACTAACTCCACCAATTCAAGCCTAATTCTACACCGGACCTCCAAAACTAATTCCGATCACACTCCTAAGTCATAAATCACCTCCCAAAGCTAACCGAACCATCGGCACATCCGATCCCTCTAACTCATAAGTCAACATCCGGTTGACTTTTCCAACTTAAACCTTCTTAAAAGAGACTAAGTGTCTCATTTCTTACCAAATCCACTCCGAACGCAAACTACTCAACTCGATCACATAAAACACGGATAACGAAGCATAATGAAGTAGAAATGGGGAAAATAGAGCAGGATCTCATAAGACGACTGCCCGGGTCGTCACATTCTCCCCAACTTAAACAAACGTTCGTCCTCGAACGAGTCAAGAAACATACCTGAAGCCTCAAATAGGTGAGGATATCTGCTCCACACGCTCGGTCTCCCAGGTAGCCTCCTCCACGGGCCGACCTCTCCACTGCACTTTTACTGAAGCTATATCCTTTGACCTCAACTTCCGAACCTGACGTCCCAAAATAGCCACTGGCTCCACATCATAAGTCAAATCATCATCCAACTGAACCGTGCTGAAGTCCAAAACATGAGACGGATCCCCAATATACTTCCGGAGCATAGAAACGTGAAATACCGGGTGCACACTCGACAAGCTGGGTGGCAAAGCAAGCTCATAAGCCACCTCCCCAATCCTCCGAAGCACCTCAAACGGCCCAATGAACCGAGGACTCAATTTCCCTTTCTTCCCGATTCTCATAACACCCTTTATGGGCGAAACCTTCAGCAAGACCTTCTCACCAACCATGTAGGACACATCTCGAACCTTCCTATCAGCATAACTCTTTTGCCTCGACTGCGCTGTACGAAGCCTCTCCTGAATCACTTTCACCTTCTCTAGAGCATCTTGAACCAAATCAGTCCCCAATAGCCTAGCCTCGCCGGGCTCGAACTAACCAATTGGAGATCTACACCGCCTCCCATACAAAGCCTCATATGGAGCCATCTGAATACTCGACTGGTAGCTGTTGTTATAAGCAAACTCTGCAAGCGGTAGAAACTTATCCCATGAACCTCCGAAATCAATAACACATGCACGCAACATGTCCTCCAATATTTGTATAGTACGCTCGGACTGCCCTTCCATCTGAGGATGAAAAGCTGTGCTCAACTCCACCTGAGTA
Source organism: Nicotiana obtusifolia (assembly GCA_002018475.1). Taxonomy (NCBI): domain Eukaryota; kingdom Viridiplantae; phylum Streptophyta; class Magnoliopsida; order Solanales; family Solanaceae; genus Nicotiana; species Nicotiana obtusifolia. The sequence goes on along the minus strand of MCJB01029836.1, from coordinate 103,886 downwards.
CCCAACTCTCTCTGCACGGCTCTCCTAAACTGCGAAGTGAACGGAGTACCTCTATCTGAAATGATAGAAACTGGGACACCATGCAGCCAAACAATCTCCCGGATACAAATCCTTGCCAACAGCTCTGAAGAATGGGTAGTACACACAGGAATAAACTGCGCAGACTTGGTTAGCCAATCCACAATCACCCAAATAGCATCGAACTTCTTCAAAGCCCGTGGAAGTCCAACAACAAAGTCCATAGTGATCCACTCCCACTTTCACTCGGGAATAACCATCTGCTGAAGCAAGCCACTCGGTCTCTGATGCTCATATTTTACCTGCTGACAGTTGAGACACCAAGCTACAAATCCCACAATATCTTTCTTCATTCTTCTCCACCAATAGTGTTATCTCAAGTCCTGATACATCTTCGCGGCACCCGGATGAATGGAATACCGCGAGATATGGGCCTCCTCCAGAATCAACTCCCGAAGCCCATCCACATTGGGCACAAAAATTCGGCCCTGCATCCTCAACACTCCATCATCGCCGATGGTCACATCTCTGGCATCATCATGCTGAACTCTGTCCCTAAGGACAAGCAAATGCGGATCGTCATACTGGCGCCCTCTGATGCGATCATATAAGGAAGACCGAGAAACCACACAAGCCAACACCCGACTAGGTTCCGGAATATCTAATCTCACAAACCGATTGGCTAAGGCCTGAACATCAACTGCAAGGGGTCTCTCCCCAAGTGGAATATATGCCAAACTCCCTATACTCACTGCCTTTCGGCTCAAAGCATCGGCCACTACATTGGCCTTTCTCGGATGGTACAATATAGTGATATCATAATCCTTGAGCAACTCCAACCATCTCCGCTGCCTCAAATTAAGATCCTTTTGCTTGAACAAATGCTGAAGGCTGCGATGATCAGTAAACACCTCACAAGATATGCCATAAAATTAATTCCTCCAAATCTTCAATGCATGAACTATGGCAGCCAGCTCCAAATCATGAACGTGGTAGTTCTTCTCATGGGGCTTCAACTGACGAGAAGCATAAGCAATAACTCTACCCTCCTACATCAATACACAACCAATCCCAACTCTCGAATCATCACAATACACGGTATATGAACCTGAAGCTGATGGCAAAACCAATATTGGAGCTGTGGTCAAGGCTGTCTTGAGCTTCTGAAAGCTCTCCTCACACTCGTTCGACCATACAAATGGAGCACCCTTCTGAGTCAATTTGGGCAAGGGCGATGCAATGGATGAGAATCCCTGAACAAACTGGCGATAATAGCCTGCCAACCTAGGAAAGCTATGAATCTTTGTGGCTGAGGACGGTCTAGGCCAACTCTGAACTGCCTCTATCTTCTTTGGATCAACCTGAATACCCTCGCTGGACATTACGTGCCTCAAGAAAGCCACTGAACCGAGCCAAAACTCACACTTAGAGAATTTTGCATAAAGCTTCTTCTCCCTCAATCTCTGCAATACAACTCGAAAATGCTCCGCGTGCTCCTCCTGACTACGCGAGTACACCAGAATTTCATCAATGAATACAATAACGAACTAATCTAGATAAGGCTGAAATACACTATTCATCAAATGCATGAACGCTGCTGGGGCATTGGTTAGCTCGAAAGACATAACAAGAAACTCATAGTGACCATATCTAGTCCTGAAAGTAGGCTTAAGAATATCTGAATCCCTGATCTTCAACTGGTGATAACCCGAACGGAGATCAATCTTGGAGAAAACTCGCTCTCCCTGAAGCTGGTCAAATAAATCATCAATGCGAGGCAAATGATACTTGTTCTTAATTGTTACCTTGTTAAACTGCCTATAATCGATGCACATTCCCATGGTGCCATCCTTCTTCTTTACAAACAGAACCGGTGCACCCCACGGTGACACACTAGGCCGAATGAACCCCTTATCTAGGAGTTCCTGAAGCTGTTCCTTCAATTCTTTCAACTTTGTTGGTGCCATACGATACGGCGGAATAGAAATGGGTTGAGTGCCCAGCACCAGGTCAATACCAAAATCAATATCCCTGTCCGGTGGCATGCCAGGCAGGTCTGCAGGAAATACATCGGGAAACTCCCTCACAATTGGAACAGAATCAATGCTAGGAGTCTCAGCTCTAACATCCCTCACAAACGCTAGATATGAAAGGGAACCCTTCCCAACCATATGCTGGGCCTTCAAGAACGATATCACTCTACTAGGAATATAATCAGTCACACCACGCCACTCGATCCGCGGTATACCCGGCATAGCCAAAGTGACTGTCTTAGCATGACTGTCTAGAATAGCACGACATGGAGATAACCAATCCATGCCCAAAATGACATCAAAATCCACCGTGCTCAATAGCAATAGGTCCACTCGTGTCTTCAGACCCCCAATAGTCACTACACATGACCGGTACACACGGTCTACAACAACAGTATCGCCCATCGGGGTAGACACATGAACAGGTAAAGTAAGGAACTCCCCGGGCGTACCCAAATAATGAGAAAAATATGAGGACACATAAGAATAGGTGGAACCGGAATCAAATAATACAGAGGCATCTTTGTGACAGACTAAAACAATACCTGTAATGACAACATCTGAAGCAATGGCATCTGTCCTGCCTGGAATAGCATAAAAATGAGCCTGGCCACCGCCTGATCGACCTTCCCCTCTGGGGCGACCCCTGGCTGCTTGACCTCCACCCCTAGCTGGCTGGGCGGGTGGTAAAGTAACTGGAGCAGAAGTCGAGGACTGATCCCCCTGTTGAGACGAACTAGCACCACGATGAGGACACTGCCTCCACATGTGGGCCATCTCGCCACACTCATAACAGCTCCCTGGTGCTGGAGAAGAGGGCTGAAGGGAACCCCTCGCACCGGAGTGTCTAGCAGATGCACTCGGCATAGAAGAACCCTGGGCTGACGGAGCACGAGCTGAACTCTGAGCTGGAAGGGCGCTGAGTGATGACTGGCCCTGTTGCGACCCATGATAACCACGACCTGAAGATGCCCCGCGATACTTTAGACGGGCTGACTGAGCAGGCCTGAAAGAACGACCTCTACCATGCTGAAACTGGCCCCTCGAAGGAGTACCACTATAACTACCCGATCCTCGAGGCTTCTTGGCCTTCCTCTCATCTCGCTCCTGATGACGAACCGTCTCAATATCACGAGTGATATCAACCACTTCCTCGAACGTAGTACCCAACACTCTCTCTCTAGTCATAAGTATACGGAGATGATAGTTAAGGCCATCAACAAATCTCCTGATCCTCTCATGATCTGTCGGAACCATCCAGACGGCAGGACGAGCCAACTCAGAAAACCTCGACTCATATTGTNCGATTCATTGGGCCGTTTGAGGAGGAAAAGCTGTGCTCAACTCCACCTGAGTACCCAACTCTCTCTGCACGGCTCTCCAAAACTGCGGAGTAAACTGAGTACCTCTATCTGAAATGATAGAAACTGGAACACCATGCAGCCGAACAATCTCTCGGATATAAATCCTTGCCAACCGTTCTAAAGAATAGGTAGTACACACAGGAATGAAGTGCGCAGACTTGGTCAGCCGATCCACAATCACCCAAATAGCATCGAACTTCTTCAAAGTCCGTGGAAGCCCAACAACAAAGTCCATAGTGATCCGCTCCCACTTCCGCTCGGGAATAGCCATCTGCTGAAGCAAGCCACCCGGTCTCTGATGCTCATATTTTACCTGCTGACAGTTGAGACACCGAGCTACAAATCCCACAATATCTTTCTTCATTCTTCTCCACCAAAGGTGCTGTCTCAAGTCCTGATACATCTTCGAAGCACCCGGATGAATGGAATACCGCGAGCTATAGGCCTCATCCAGAATCAACTCCCGAAGCCCATCCACATTGGGCACACAAATCCGGCCATGCATCCTCAACACTCCATCATCGCCGATGGTCACATCTCTGGCATCATTATGCTGAACTTTGTCCCTAAGGACAAGCAAATGCGGATCGTCATACTGGAGCCCTCTGATGCGATCATATAAGGAAGACCGAGAAACCACACAAGCCAACACCCGACTAGGTTCCGAAATATCTAATCTCACAAACCTATTGGCCAAGGCCTGGACATCAACTGCAAGGGGTCTCTCCCCAACTGGAATATATGCCAAACTCCCCATACTCACTGCCTTTTGGCTCAAAGCATCGGCCACCACATTGGCCTTTCCCGGATGGTACAATATAGCGATATCATAATCCTTGAGCAACTCCAACCATCTCCGCTGCCTCAAATTAAGATCCTTTTGCTTGAACAAATGCTGAAGGCTGCGATGATCAGTAAACACCTCACAAGATACGCCATACAAGTAATGCCTCCAAATCTTCAATGCATGAACTATGGCAACCAGCTCCAAATCGAGAACGGGGTAGTTCTTCTCATGGGGCTTCAACTGACGAGAAGCATAAGCAATAACTCTACCCTCCTACATCAATACACAACCAATCCCAACTCTCGAATCATCACAATACACGGTATATGAACCTGAAGTTGATGGCAAAACCAATATTGGAGCTGTGGTCAAGGCTGTCTTGAGCTTCTGAAAGCTCTCCTCACACTCGTCCGACCATACAAATGGAGCACCCTTCTGAGTCAATTTGGTCAAGGGCGATGCAATGGATGAGAATCCCTGAACAAACTGGCGATAATAGCCTGCCAACCCAAGAAAGCTATGAATCTCTGTGGCTGAGGACGGTCTAGGCCAACTCTGAACTGCCTCTATCTTCTTTGGATCAACCTGAATACCCTCGCTGGACATTACGTGCCCCAAGAAAGCCACTAAACCGAGCCAAAACTCACACTTAGAGAATTTTGCATAAAGCTTCTCCTCCCTTAATCTCTGCAATACAACTCGCAAATGCTCCGCATGCTCCTCCTGACTACGCGAGTACACCAGAATATCATCAATGAATACAATAACGAACGAATCTAGATAAGGCCGAAATACACTGTTCATCAAATGCATGAACGCTGCTGGGGCATTGGTTTTAGTCCGAAAGACATAACAAGAAACTCATAGTGACCATATCTAGTCCTGAAAGCAGTCTTAAGAATATCTGAATCCCTGATCTTTAACTGGTGATAACCCGAACGGAGATCAATCTTGGAGAACACTCGCGTTCCCTGAAGCTGGTCAAATAAATCATCAATGCGAGGCAAAGGATACTTGTTCTTAATTGTTACCTTGTTCAATTGCCTATAATCGATGCACATTCTCATTGTGCCATCCTTCTTCTTCACAAACAGAACTGGCGCACCCCAAGGTGACATACTAGGCCGAATGAACCCCTTATCTAGGATTTACTGAAGCTGCTCCTTCAATTCTTTCAAATCTGCTGGTGCCATACGATACGGCAGAATAGAAATGGGCTGAGTGCCCGGCACCAGGTCAATACCAAAATCAATATCCCTGTCCGGCGGCATGCCCCGCAGGTCTGCAGGAAATACATCAGGAAAATCCCTCACAACTGGAACATAATCACTGCTAGGAGTCTCAGCTCCAACATCCCTCACAAACGCTAGATATGAAAGGCAACCCTTCCCAACCATACGCTGGGCCTTCAGGAACGATCTCACTCTACTAGGAACATAATCAGTCACACCACGCCACTCGATCCGCAGTACACCCGCATAGCCAAAGTGACTGTCTTAGCATGACAGTCTAGAATAGCACGGCACGGAGATAACCAATCCATGCCCAAAATGAAATCAAAATCCACCATGCTCAATAGCAATAGGTCCACTCGTGTCTTCAGACCCCCAATAGTCACCACACATGACCGGTACACACGGTCTACAACAACAATATCGCCCACGGGCGTAGACACATGAACAGGTAAAGCAAGAAACTACCAGGGCGTACCCAAATAATGAGCAAAATATGAGGACACATAAGAATAGGTGGAACCGGGATCAAATAATACAGAGGCATCTTTGTGGCAGACTGAAATAATACCTGTAATGACAGCATCTGAAGCAATAGCATCTGTCCTGCCTGGAATAGCATAGAAACGAGCCTGGCCACCGCCTGATCGACCTCCCCCTCTGGGGAAACCCCTGGCTGCTTGACCTCCACCCCTAGCTGGGTGGGTGGGTGGTAAAGTAACTGGAGCAGAAGTCGAGGGCTGACCCCTCTGCTGAGATAAACTAGCACCACGATGAGGACACTACCTCCATATGTGGCCCATCTCGCCACACTCATAACAGCGCCCTGGTGCGGGAGAAGAGGACTAAAGGGAACCCGTCACACCGGAGTGTCTAGCAGATGCACTCGGCATAGAAGAACCCTGGGCTGACGGAGCACGAGCTGAACTCTGAGCTGGAAGGGCGCTGAGTGATGACTGGCCCTGCTGCGACCCATGATAACCACGACCTGAAGATGCCCCCCGATACTCTGGACGGGATGATTGAGCAGGCCTGAAAGAACGACCTCTACCATGCTGAAACTGGCCCCTCAAAAGAGTACCACTATAACTACCCGATACTCGAGGCCTCTTGGCCTCCCTCTCCTCTCGCTCCTGACAATGAACCGTCTCAATCTCGCGAGCGATACCAACCATCTCCTCGAACATAGCACCCAACACTCTCTCTCTGGTCATAAGAATACAGAGATGATAGTTAAGGCCATCAACAAATCTCCTGATCCTCTCACGATCTGTCGGAACCATCCAGACGGCATGACGAGCCAACTCAGAAAACCTCGACTCATACTGTGACATAGTCATATCCCCCTGTCGCAACCACTCGAACTGTCTACGCAGCTCCTCTCTGCGGGACTGCGGCACATACTTCTCCAAGAAAAGAGCGGAGAACTGCTGCCAAGTAAGGGGCGCTGCACCAACCAGCCTACGCCTCTCATACGCCTCCCACCAAGTGAAGGCAGCTCCAGAAAACTGAAAGGTAGTAAATGCCACACCAATAGACTCAAGAATCCCTACTGTACGGAGCATCCGCTGACACTTATCAAGAAAACCCTGGGCATCCTCGCCCTCAGCACCACTGAATGACGGAGGCTGGAGTCTACCAAACCTCTCAAGACGACGCTGCTCATCATCCAGCATAGCTGTTACCATGAACTCCTGGGTTGGTGCAACCGGCTGGGCTGGAGGTGCCCCCAGCGTCTGAAGTCCCTGCACTACCTGCTCAGGTGTGCGAGTAGCGGGGGTCTAATTGCCTCCCCCGGCCTGTGAAGTAGTTGCTGCTGTGGTGGCTGAAACTGCCTGAGCCAGGCCAATGCAAACGGATAAGATCTGAGCCAAGGCCTCCTGAAGACCCGGAATCACGATGGGCACAGCTGGTGCCTGAACTGGTGCTGCTTGAGCCTGATCCTGAGCTGGGGCAGTTGGTGGATCAACAGGTGCTGCCCTTGCTGCTCTGCCTCTGCCACGACCACGAACGCGTCCACGGCCTCTGGTGGCCTCAGTGGGTGGCACTGGTGGTCATCCACCTCGTCCGGTAGCTCGCGTCCTCACCATCTCGTGAGAGAATAGGATAATAGAAGTTTAGTGCTCGGATCAACAAGTTCGCACGACAAGAATTTCAAGAATATGAAGTTTTTCCTAAAAGGTTCTACAACCTCTCGAGGATAAATACATACGTCTCCGTACTGATTCGCGAGACTCTACTAAACCCGCTCATGACTCCTGAGACCTATGTAACCTAGGCTCTGATACCAACTTGTCACGACCCTAATCCCGAACTCGGTCGTGATGGCGCCTCTCGTGAAGACAAGGCCATCCAATTTAACCAAAATCTCATTTTAAGCAGTTAATTAACATGAAAACAATATAAGCATGATTTAATAGAGTATCAGTCAAGCCACCTCGTGGCGTATATAGAGTATCTCAGGCCCTCGGCCTCATATCAGTCACAAGCCACCTCGTGGCATATAAAGTATCTCAGGCCCTCGGCCTCATATCACTCAGTATATCCTCACATCTGGCCCTCGGCCGCACTCAGTCAGAAAATCATCACAAGCCCCTCGAGCATAGTAAAAACAGTAGTTCTCAGCCTAAAAACATCATTAAAATATTATTTAAGTCTCAAAACTGAGTAAAAGTGGCTGAGTTATAAAACAGTGAAAAACAGCATGACTTAATTCAAGTAATAAGTCAAAATAGTGAGGAAACAGTGATAAAAATCTCCGAAGGGTTCAAATAATTGGCACGAAGCCCAAATATGGCAATCAGCCCAAATCATGATGATAACAAATAAGTTTCAGTCAAATACGCAATAAAATCATCAATCGGGACGAACCAAGTCACAGTCCCCAGTAGTAAACGACCCCACGCTCATCATCGAGCGCGTGTCTCACCTCAATATAGCACTACGATGTACAATTCGGGGTTTCAAACCCTCAAAACATCATTTACAATCACTACTCACCTCGAATCGGCTAAATCCCTAGCCCGCGACGCCTTTGACCCTTGAATTGGCCACCACGCGCGTCGAATCTATCCAAAATCAGAACGAATACGTCACAATATGCTAAGGGGACAAAGCCCAAGCGAAAGCAATCCAAAAATACCAAAAAATTCCGAAATTAGCAAAACCCGAGCCTCGGGCCCACTTCTCGAAGCTCAGAAATTTTCACATCAACGGGTTCCTTATCTCCCAACGAGTTCATACATATCAAAAGTCCTCAAATTCGACGCGAATGGTCCTCCAAATACCCAATTAGAAATTTCAAAATCCCAAGCCCTATTTCTTCCATTTTTAGCAAGACTTCAATGATTTTCTAGGTGGATTTCACAATATAAACGAGTTTTAGGTCCGAAATTCTTACCTCCAATCGATTCTCCTTGAATCCCTCGTTAATTTCCTTCAAGAACCTCCAAAAATGAGTAACTATGGGTGAAAATATACCCAAAATCACGGAGAAAAAGACTTATAAATATTCTGTCCAGGCTTCATCGAGTTGTACCTTGCGCTGTGCAGGTTGTACATCCTCTTACCCTTTTCCCTTGCTGTACACCTTCTGTTGAAACACTCATAACCCCTTGTGGAAATATCCAAATGATCAATAGTTTTAAGATTTAGAAACTAGACTCAAAGATCTTTCATTTGATAGGTTGTACACTATATAACTCTTTATATATTCCGAGATATGAGCTTCTAAAGTGCATCAGAAAATTCTGTCATAATAGTTTGTTTAACCAACCAAAACTCACCCGAGGCCACTGGACCTCAACCAAATATGCCAACATATTCCATAACATCATTCAAACTTGTTCCAACCTTCGGAACGCTCAAAACAACATCACAACACCAAATTCGCGTCGGATTCAAGCCTAAGAATTTCAAAATCTTCTAAATTACTCTTTTGATAAAAAACCCAACCAAACCACGTCTGAATGACATGAAATTTTGCACACACATCCCAAATGACATAGCGAAGCTATAGCAACTCTCGGAATTCCATTCCGACCCTCGGATCAAAATCTCGCCTAACAACTGGAAATCCAAAATACTAACTCCACCAATTCAAGTCTAATTCTACACTGGACCTCCAAAACCAATGCCAATCATACTCCTAAGTCATAAATCACCTCCGGAAGCTAACCGAACCATCAGAACTCACATCCGAGCCCTTTAACTCATAAGTCAACATCCGGTTGACTTTTCCAACTTAAACCTTCTTAAAAGAGACTAAATGTCTCATTTCTTACCAAATCCACTCCGAACGCAAACTACTCAACTCGATCACATAAAACACGGATAACAAAGCATAATGAAGCAAAAATGGGAGAAACGGAGCGGTAACTCATGAGACGACTGGCCGGGTCATCACAGTATCACGTTAATTGATCCTCTTTCCGTTATTAGATAGCTGGACAAACCTATTTTTAAGGTGATTGCCATTATTGTATTCATGAATACATGGCGCGAATACATCTGAATACAGTCGTGTACAAATGGACTCCCCTATTTGTAGGCGATTTTTGCTACTGTATTCATGAATACAGTAGCACGAATATATCGAATACATTACCGTAACAATTGAATAATTGCTATATGATGTTATTATGTATATGTTAGCTATAGAAAATTAATAGCCATTAATCAATAGTAATTTCTGAAAATTCCACTTCTATTTACTAAATATTCCTTTCGTTTGATACCTTGTTTAAAGTCATTACTATTATTGATTGAGTGTTTTATTTGTCGAAGATAAAATTAAAGTTCTTGAAATAGAGGTACTATCAGATTTTAAAAAGTAAGATGAACGTTTTAGCGATGAAAGATAAATGAACTCATTAATGTATACTTATCAAAAAGAAGCTCTTTGGCCAAGGCAAATCAGAGATGATTGTAGGGTTGTCAAATTTGGCCATATGACCATAATAAAAGAAAAAAAGATCTTATTTAGTAATATTCTGGCTAAGCATTCACGGTATCATTCTCGTCTCTAGCTCCAACTGCATTGTGTGACTAGGCTGCTTCGGGAGACAGTGAGGTTGTTTTGCTTGGGGAATAGCCCGTCAAAGAGTCTTTCTATCTGCTAAAGCATATAAAGGAAAAATCTAAAATTGAGGCGAGCTTATAGGTGTATTTCGGATTCGTGGTGTGCATTAGCTGTGATATACTCTATTAACAGAACAACCACTCTTCATAATACAATTCGTAAGAAAAGAACATGTTAAGTAAAACTTCATAAGAGTTGAGCGGGTTGGACTATTACCCAAATTTTAGTCCATCTTGACCCAACTCATCTTAGTCCAAGTAACTTTTGACTATTAATTCAATCCGTTTTGATCTGTTCAAAATCGCCCCAACCCGCCCATTCGACACCCGTAAAGCTAGATGATTTGGTATATCCACAAATCTGCTGGTTTGCAGATGATTTTCAAAGCAAGGTGGAGGAGCTGGAAGCTGCAATCTAAGGTTTTATCAATTTTCAACTGATATTTCCTGAATGTAGCGATACATATATTTGATAAATGAACACTAAGGCGCGTCTGATACAAAGTAAAATATCAGTGAAGCCAGTTTTTATTATTTATTGGTCTAAAGCATTAAAAAAGTGTATTCCTCAGGCAAAAAATATTAGTACACCAAAAAGAGAAGAGAGAAAATCATTTACATCCCTCAAGTTTACTCAAAAAATCAAATTCATCATTCAACTTTGAATAATTATCATCGTGACATTTTCAAGTTCCCATATACGTAATACTTTTTTTATATTATCCAGATATTTTTTAATGCAAGTATTTATTGATAATTTAATAATATTATATCTAATTATATAATTTAATCTAAGTTCACTAATATTATAAATAAATTAATCATATTATGAATTTATTACAAAATGTATTGCTACTTTATTATTATTATTATTATTATTATTATTATTATTGTTATTATACATATTAAAATGCATATAATGTATGTCGATGTGTATGCGTGTGACTTTAAGTTCCACTATTTTTATTATTCTCCATGTGTATAAATTTTTGAGTTTTGACTGTTATTAATAGATTTTTTCTAAATTATAATTAAAGTTCATGTAAAGTGTAAATAGATAATTTTTGCAAATTTATTATAAAATTTACCTTTATTTTTTGCCCATTATTCTTTTATTACTTGCATTGTATAATTTATAAATTGTGCACTCTCTTTTATTTTTAATTTTGTAATAGATAGAGTTTTGATTGCTATTAATAATATTATTGATACGAGTAAATTATTTATTATAATTTTTTTTATTTTTTGTCATTTATTTCACGATCGAACGTTATTAATTTATATGCTTGACTACTACTTCTCACTTTTTTTGTGTTCGAATTTTTTTTATTATAATTTGTCTATAGGTAAGTCGATGACATAAGTTAAATAAAAAAATATCTTTATATTAATGAATAAAAATAAGAGATGAAATTGTAGAGGGTAAAATAGGTATTTAAAGAAGTCATCTTTGATATGAAGAGCATAATGATAATTGTTCAAAATTGGAGGATGATTTTGATTTTTTAAGGCAAACTTGAGGGATGTAAATGATTTTCACCCAAAAAAAAAGATCATAACTTTTTCTGGTCATTTGTTTATGTATAATGTGTAGCTCTAAATATTCTGGACAACAGTTACTACTATACTTTTTGAGCTATTATATTATTATGGTATTACTTTTAACAGGCTGATAAGTTTTGTCGCTGGAGCAATTTGGAAGATCAATATGTAATATTTTGATTAGTTATTTCTTTAAAAGATTTTTGTAAAATTATCCGTCAGTTGCATGCATTGTAAGCTACATTTCAAGTTTAACACGGAACAAATTATTCAATCCTTAATATTTGGTGTAAGTCCTTAGATTTTTTCTCCTCATGAGGTGAATGGTTTCGCCCTTTTCCTTTTTTCTTATGAGTTATGCTACCTTTGTGCTTCTTATGATTTCACCAAAATGCTGTATAAAATTGTGAATCTAAACTTATTGAAGGTCCATATTGACAAAATAATGATGTCGTACTTGGCCAGTTGTGCAACTAAAATAAGTGTGGAGTGGAACCATTAGTTTTGTAGAAAAACGAGATTGTCTTTAACCAGAAAACTTAAAGCAGATGCAGAGAAGCTAAAAGAAATATTCTGTAGAAGGGCTTATTTTATTAACTGAAAGTGTCGTGCCTTTTATAGGCTTACAAGCTCATAAAGATAATATCTATCCATAACACCCACTTGACTAAAATCTAGGAAATGACCAGAAAAACAGCAACCAAATTAGAAAAAATAGCAACTGACCTAAATATTAGGAGAATATCTTTTATATTAGGAGAGTATCTTTTATTATTCCATATCTTCCATTGATTTGATTTAGTCCCTATAATAATCCCTATAATTGTGCCTAAAGTAGTGGTCTTTGATTTGTATTCTATCAATATAAATAGGGATCATGTAAACCATTGAGGATCAATAAACAAGATTATATTCCTTCATGGTAATCAGAGCGTTTCTACCCTAATTTTTTTCTTCTTTTTTCGCCCATCCCCTAATCATGGGTGATGCACCGGTAACTACTAACAACAACAACTCCATTGCCGACAAACAACCACTATACCCGGCCTATACGGTCACCAACATCAACAACAAGATTCGTATTCTTGATGGCAAGAAGGTCTCATACTCTTCTTGGGTCAAATTATTCAAGCTACACGTCCGTGCCTACAAAGTACTTGATCATCGATGGCACCAAACCACCCGAAGAAACAGATCCTACCTTTGCCGCGTGGTCGGAACTCGACGCGCTAATCCTACAATGGATTTACAGTACCATTTCGGACGAGTTGCTTGCCCGTGTACTGGACAACGACATCACAGCTAGAGAAACTTGGCTTAAAATTCAGGACATCTTCATCAACAACAAACATGCTTGAGCCGCAACTTTTGAACAGAAGTTCACCAACACCACCCTGTCCTCTTGCTCCTCCTTCAACGACTATTGTCAAACTTTGAAGGACATCGCAAGCCAACTCGCCGATGTCGATCAACCAGTCACAGAGAGCAGATTAGTGATACAAATGGTGCGTGGTCTTCTTGTTGAATACGATACTATCGGCGCAATCATCAATCAAAGCTGCCCCTCTTGGGATGATGCACGAGGTATGGTCGAAGCCGAACAACAGAGACAAGCCGCCATACCAGGCTCCGATCGATCGGCGGTCTTGTTGAACTCCACTGCCCAACCGCCGCCGACAACCACCAACACCACCTCACCATACCCTAATGGTTACAAAGGCAAAAATTATGACCCGGTCAAGGAAGCACGAGGAAGGGGACCGCCGACCCGCGATGGCCGGAATAGGGGTCGCGACACCAGGTACCACGGCGACGCCAGGCAGCACGGCGGCAGACAGGGCAGCGGACAAAGCAGCGGACAAAGCAGCGCCCAATTTCCAGCATCTACTAATCTGAATGGTGGGATTTCTAGGTTTTCTTATTACCAACAACTTACACAAAACGGGCCTCCAAATAATTATATTCAAAAATGGACTCCGCCACCCAGCCCATATCCCTCTTAACCATTTCAGGCCCATGTTACAACCCAGAATAATTTTTCAGCACCACCAGCTTTTGGCCCAACAGGAAATAATGCTCTCAACCCAAGTGATATCGGCACAGCTCTCACAAATTTGAATCTGAATTACACTGACCCACAGTGGTACATGGACACCGGTGCATCCTCACACATCACATCGGATTCAGGTAAATTAATCACTCCATGTTTATTACCTATAAGTCCTATTTTTGTCGGTAATGGTCAACGTTTACCTATTAATGGTTCCGGTAATGGCTTTTACAAACTTCCCAACAAAACCTACCAATTAAATCAAATTATCCACTCCCCACATGTCATTAAAGATCTATTATCAGTTCGTAAATTTACAATTGATAATCAAGTTTCCATTGAATTTGACCCTTTTGGGTTTTCTTTAAAGGACCTCAAGGATGGACACCTCCTTTCCCGACATAATAGCAATGGGGATCTTTATCCACTCACTCCGCCCGCATTCTCTCTCATGTCATCAACATCCACACCATGGCACGATCGTCTTGGACATCCCGAAGCGAATGTGCTAAATTACCTTAGTCGTTATTTTATTCATAAATGTAAGGTTGAACATCTAGCTTGTCACTCCTGTCAAGTTTCCAACAGTAAACGGTTACCTTTTGTTGATTCTGTTTCTAGTACAATTAAACCGTTTGATATTATTCATTGTGATATGTGGACGTCACCAGTTTTGAGTAATTCGGGATATAAATATTATATGGTTCTTCTTGACAATTTCACACATTATGTTTGGGTGTATCCACTAAAATATAAATCTGAAACCTTTCCCACTTTCTCTAAATTTCATAAACTAATCCAAACCCAATTCAACACGATCATTAAAACTTTTCAATGTGACCTCGGGGGGGAATTCGATAACAATGAATTCAAAAATTTTGCTGCTCTTAATGGCCTCGTGTTTCGTTTTTCATGCCCCCAAACATCCCAACAAAACGGTAGATCCGAAAGAATGATCCGTCGTTTAAAATGACATTATCCGGGCACTCCTTGTTCATGCTCGTCTTCCATCCACCTTTTGGGTAGAAGCACTTCACACAGCCACCTATCTTCACAATATCCTTCCTACAAAGAGACTACACTTCCAAACACCTGCATTTGCCCTCTACCTTCGCCACCCAACATATGATCACCTTCGTGTATTCGGTTGTGCGTGCTATTCCAACATGTCGTCTACCCAAACCAACAAACTCTCCCCTCGATCAACCCGTTGCATCTTCTTAGGATACCCGCCTGATTTTCGTGGCTACCGTTGCTATGACCCTATCTCCGGGCGGGTTCATCTCTCACGTCATGTCGTCTTTGACGAACATACGTTCCCATTCAACGAACCTTTATCACCCACAGCTTATACATTCTTAGATGAACCTCTTCCACATCTTTCACTATTCTTCCAACCTACATTCACACCCACTCCATCAACCGGCCCAACCGCCACACCCACACCTCCACCCAACAATCCTTCATCCATTCCATCAACCAACACCACCCAATCCCTCCCAAAAACTGCATCCACTGACCCATCCCCATCCACAACCACTACACCCACCAATAATCATCAAATGCAAACCCGTGCCAAAGCCGGGGTTGTCAAACCCAACCCTCGCTACAACCTAGCCGCAACCTCCACCATCTCACCGGTCCCCACAACCTATGTTAAAGCCCTATCGGACCCTAACTGGCTACGTGCCATGTACGATGAATTTAGTGCCTTGCAGGTTAATAATACATGGGAATTGGTTCCAAGACCGACGGATAGACCGGTTATCCGCTCAATATGGATGTTCCGTCACAAGTTTAAATCTGATGGCACCTTGGATCGGTATAAGGCACGTCTTGTATGCAATGACAAATCTCAGACTATTGGAATTGATTGCACAGAAACTTTTAGTCCTGTGGTGAAACCAGCAACCATTCGTACAGTTTTATCATTGGCGGTATCGAGGTCCTGGCCTATTCACCAACTTGATGTGAAAAATGCTTTCCTAAATGGCGACTTGCAGGAAACGGTCTTCATGAATCAACCTCCAGGTTTTGTTCAACCTCAGTTTCCTAACCATGTTTGTCGTCTCCGGAAATCCCTATATGGTTTAAAACAGGCACCACGAGCGTGGTACTCACGGTTTTCTTCATTCATCACATCTCTGGGATTTCGAAGCAGCACGTGTGATACATCTCTATTCATTTATAAGAATAGGGAACAGCTCGCCTATCTACTACTATATGTCGATGACATTGTCCTCACGTCTAACCAACCAGCTCTCCTCCACAGTATTATCTCCCGGCTTTCTAATGAATTCGCCATGACTGATCTAGGTCAGCTCCATCATTTCCTTGGCATCACAGTTACCCAAGACAATCAATCTCTGTTTCTCGGTCAGTCACAGTATGCCCGGGATATTCTACACCGGGCAAGTATGACGGCTTGTAAGCCCTGCCACACTCCTGTTGATACCAACTCCAAGCTTAGTGCTACTGAAGGGGAATTATTATCAGATGGGTCTCTATACCGCAGCATAGCCGGGGCATTACAGTATCTTACAATTACTAGACCAGACATCTCTTATGCGGTTCAACAGATTTGCCTTTTCATGCACGCACCAAGAGAGCCACACCTTGCTTTCATGAAACGGGTCTTGAGATACATTCATGGCACTATAGATCTTGGTCTTCGGATTTCAGCATCTCCTGATCATACTTTGGTCGCCTACTCTGACGCCGACTGGGGGGGATGCCCGGATACTAGACGTTCTACATCAGGCTATTACATATTTCTGGGAAACAATCTCATCTCTTGGTCGTCAAAACGACAACCTACCATATCCCGGTCCAGTGCTGAAGCCGAATATAGGGGGGTAGCAAATGCCGCAGCTGAAGCTACATGGATCCGTAATTTGCTTCTTGAGCTTCATGTTCCGGTCCTCAAAGCTACGGTAGTTTATTGTGACAACGTCTTAGCCGTTTATTTGTCAGGCAACCCCGTGCAGCACTAGCGTACCAAACACGTAGAAATGGATATTCACTTTGTTCGGGAGAAAGTTCAGATTGGTCACATTCGAGTTCTTCATGTGCCGTCTTCATCACAGTATGCGGACATCTTTACTAAAGGACTCCCGAGATACGTATTTGACTCGTTTCGATCCAGCTTAAACGTTTCAGCCTACCCACGTTCAAGCTGAGGGGGACTATTAGGAGAATATATTTTATATTAGGAAAGTATATTTTATATTAGGAGAATATATTTTATATTAGGAAAGTATCTTTATTATTCCATATCTTCCATTGATTTGATTTAGTTCTTATACTAATCCCTATTGGTCTTTGATTTGTATTCTAGCACTATAAATAGGGATCATATAAACCATTGAAGATCAATAAAGAAGATCATATTCCTTCAAACCCAACTTTCTGAATTGGAGAACTTATCCTAAATGATGAAAACTTGTCCAGAATTTGCAAGGTAATGGTTGGTAAATGGTATATATCAATTAACTATGCTACATTTCTAAAAATGTCAGGATTGATTGTGTGAATTTTCTATTATGATTTTGCTCTATTCAGGTCATTTCATTTCAGTAATGAATCATCTGCTCTTTAATACAATTTAGGGGTTCTTAATATTAATCTTACGTTTGTCCTTACATGTAAGTCTCTAGCTAGAGTAAGAAGAGTACTGTCAAATGATGGACATAATATAAATGTAATGAGAATAACAAAACCTTATTGTAATTAGTTAGTGAAAGGTATTTGTCTCTGTTTCCTATTTTCTCTTCAGTATTTATTTGGACGAGTGACATTTGTTCTACTTACCAAAAGTCAATTTTCTTATTTTTTTATTTTTTATTTTACGTAAAGGTCATTCAACTTTGTGTTCATTATTCAAAAGTCATCTAGGTCAGATTTTATAATATTTTTACTTGAAAAACTATTATGCCCTTGACATTATAAATCCCCCTATTTATGTAATACCTTATATATTATATATTATATTATATATTTTTACCTAGATATTTTACTTATAATTAAAATAACTTTTTTTTTTATATCCGTATACTTGATTTTTTCATGGAACTCAAATTATTTAATCATATTCAAACATATATATATTTTAAAATATAAAAATGATAAAAATATTATTTTTTAATATTAATTTGAAATAATAAATTATAATTTTTATAGCCAGTAAAACTTTTACCAATTTTTTTAAAGATATTTGTATTTAATATTAAGTTTTTTAAAGCCTTTTCTGTTAATATTATTTATTTGTAAGTGTTCATTTAATGTATCAATGTGCTAAATGTGGGTATTTTATTTATTGGATTAACATATATGATAAATCAGTAAGCTTTGATTTTATAATTTTTATTAAAATTTTTTGTAGGCATACTTAAGACGTTGACTTGAGATTTGTTCACAGTAATGTTACTGACAAATTTAATAATGCTACCGATATATCTTAAAAACTAACGTTAGAAAAAATTAAATGTATGAATATATTATAAAAATAATAAATAAAATAATATTAAATTATATTAATTATAAGTAAAATATTTGGATAAAAGTATACTATATAGCATGTAATATAAAAGGTATTACATAAATAAGAGGATTTATAATTTCAAGGGCGTAATAGACTTTTCAAATGAAAGTTTTATAAAATCTGGTCAAAGTGACAACTGTGATAACTAGAGCATAGTAAAATAATTTTTTTGTGTAACAAAAGAGAGAAAAACGACTTTTGAGTAATGAGCACAAAATTTAATGACTTTTACGTAACAAAAGAAAGAAAAAATATTTTTGGGTAATGAACACAAAGTTGAATAACCACATGTGCAATTTACTTAAATTTCTGAAAATTTGAAGCACTAAAAATTCTGATGATCATCAAAATTTTCAGTCAAAATGCTAAAAGATTCGGAGGATTTGTGGCAAAAACAGCATACATTAAAAACTTGTTCAATATGCTTTAAAATTCTGGCATTGGACTTTTTCTTTAAAATCTTAGTTACCGGGTCAAAAAATCAACCTCTCACGTAAATATTTTATATGTGCAAATCGCCCTATATCGGCTCTGTTCACCAATGAGGAATTTAGGGAACCAACTGTGACGACAACTTTCACTTAAAGAAGTCTGTTTCCTCTAGAATTGCTCCATTATTGACTGAACAATGTAATGTACCTACTGTGTGTACTAGTATTAGCTAAGCCCAAAATCTGCACAAGTCCATATAGCAGCAGCAATACTTTTGATTGTATAACGGACTCGAACAATTTTTGCTTAAAGTGAATGTCTGCATCTCCATTTGCTTAAAGTGGAGCTAGGATTTTAATAAGGAAATTTAACGAATTACACATTTGAACATTTTACCAGAATCAAATTCTGAATCTCTTTCCTCACTACAGTAAAATCTCTCTTATCTCAAGGGAATTCAACAATTTATATATTTAAATGGACAAATTTTGGCATAAATTCCACCAAATGACCTTGAGAATTGGTGGTCTTGGACTTTTGACCACCACCCACTTCCAAGGCTATTCTTGTAAATAAAAATAAGGGATTTTTACCTTCCTATACACTTTTTGAAACCTTATTATCCTCCCTACTCAAGTTTCAATTTAATTACATGGTCATATATAATTTACCAATTATATACAAATTAGTTTTAAATGAGTATCCCTTTATATTAGGAATTGAATAAGGAAATATCAGTTATTTTCTTATCCTTTTATACTTGCCCACTCTCTCTCTCCGTCTCTCTCTCTCTCTCTCTCTCTCTCTCTCTCTCTCTCTCTTCGTCTCTCTACTCGTCTTCTTTGTTTTTTTTTTCAAATTTTCTTCATTTGATGTTCTCTATTTTTTTTATGATTTCTTGTTGTATAGAGTTTTAATGGAATTCATCAATGGATTTCAATCGTTTTAACTTAGCAATTTCCTTTCATGTTGCACAATTGGTGTTCAAATTGAAATTGTCAATCAATAAATTTTGAACGTGTTTGACTCTCCACCATTGACGACCATTAAAAAGCTTTGAAACTTTGAAATCGAATTTGGGTTTTCAAAAATCATTATTTGTTTGGATTAGGTGTTGTTGCAAATAATTGAGAATATTGTTTGAAATTTATATCTTAATTTTGAGGGTGTTAAGGTGAAGATTAGACTTGATTTTGGCTGAATTTTAAATTGAAACTCGAAGTCGAAGAAGAAGAAGAAGAAGAAGAAGAAGAAGAAGAAGAAGAAGAAGAAGAAGAAGAAGAAGAACATATGATATACAATATACTTACGAAATTGTAGTAAAGTTATATTATAATTGTATGTAAATTGTATTCTGTTATATTTATATATACTTTTTTATTTGAATGTTATGTGAAAGTTGAAAAATAGTTGTGCAGTGTATGAATCGTTGTATAAAATTTGTATTTAAGTTATCAATACTATTTTTTTTTACATAAAGTTATTGATTTGTATCAAAATTGTATTAATAGAGTAAGTTTTGATTGGATTTTTAGAGAAGAAGAAGCACACACCACAGATAAAATATATACAAATCAGAAACAAAATATATACAAAAGACATACTGTATAAAATTTGTATAAAAATTATTTTTAGGTTGTGTGATATTGTAGTTGTATTTAATTGGGTAGAAATAATATATGAAAGTTGTAGATAAGTTATAAATAAGTTGTACAATATATAATTAGTTGTATGAAATTTATTTTTACTATGAATTTGACGAATGTATTTTGAAACAATTATTCCATTATTAAATCTACCAGCAAAATAAAGAGAAAAAAAAAGACCCAAAAAAAGAAAGATGACAACTTCAGCAGTATCTCATAAAAAGGAAAAGGGTGTAACTAAATCCTTTGATTAAAGGCACTAATAATGGATTTAGAGCCTTTTAAGATGGAATGTATATAATTTGTAAGTAATCCTTGTTTAGGGCGGGTATATACAAAATTAAAATAATTTTGGTAAATAAGTTTCAAATATTGTATAGGAAAGAAAAAATCAATAAAAATAACCCTAAATATTGAATATTTATATTGGACTTATTCAAAAGCAGATTTAAGCCCAACTTCGGAATCCCAATCCTCTGTCAAACAAACATTTCGGGTTCAGAGTACACTCTCGACATTCCTAGAATAATTGTGAGGTCTAAGAAACCAATAGTGAATCCAAGCAAGAGATTGTAGGAGCGCATCTTTAAATTTCAATAACGTTTTGTTGTGATTAGTCATTTAAATCTCCAGGAATTTGATTCTTGCAAAAACTCTAACAAGCACACAATTCTAACTTGGAGGAACTGATACATACATGAAAAGTAAGAATCACAGGGAACATAATGCTAATTATTTGAGATTTTGTTTAAGTAATTGCGACAAACCATAAGTCCATAATATAGAGCATCTCAATAGCATTCGAGTTTTACCATTTAAAAATAATGCTAAGATGGATAAGGTTTGTTCTCTAATTACAATACGCAGATAGAATCACATAAAGGACAAACCCTAAAATTGGAGCTGGGAGTTTCTTTTAAGTAATGGGAGCGAAAATAGCATTAAGATCCAATTCACCAAAACTCGGAATCTTATTGTTTATCTCTTTTTTTAAGTAAAATACAAGGTTTGTCGTCTAATTAGAGACAGATAAAAGGAATAACATTTTAAAGAATAAAAAGAGCAAAAGAAAGAGAGTTATATAATGTGATTTTGTTAAAAAAAAAACGCAAGGAATTCACTGCAGAAAGTGGTGGAGCAAGCTGGTTCATTTAGCCCATAAGAAGGAATTTCGAATTGAGTCTTTTTCATTCCTATATAATATTTGAAACTTATTTATTAAAATTGTTCTAATTTTGTATATTACTCGTCCTAAACCAAGATTGCTTACAATTTATATACAATTCATTATTAGTGCCTTAATTAAGGAATTTAGTTACATCTTTTTCCTTTTCTCTCTCCTCTCTTCTTTAGTTAAGAATCCTTTACCAAACCGGCTTTAACATTAAAGTGTTAACATAGAAAAAGTTGGAAAACCTCAGTTAATTATTAGCACATCATATTGTATCCCTTTAATCATAGAAAATTGAAAGATCCCAGTAGACTTTCAGCTAAACAAATCGCAATATTCCTTTAGTCTATATTTCTATCCACATTCATAGTTTCAAGAAATTATATAAAGCCATTCACATGTAAACTGTCTCAATCACATTACTCAATTCCTATATAATTATGTCAGAGTTAATAAAATTGGAAAATCGCAATATAATTGTGTCGGAGTTAACAAAAACATAATTGTGTGTCAATGCCGAAATATTCAAATTTGATACAAATTTAATACATCTACGACAACATATAAACTAAAAATAAATTTTATACAACTAATTATATAGTATATATTATTTCTACCCACTTAAATACAACTACAATATCATACAACTTAAATACAAATTTTATACAATATGTCTTTTATATATTTTATGTCTGATTTATACATAGTAAAAATAAATTTCATACAGCTAATTGTAGACATGTAATTTTTGACCCACGCATCAGAATTGATAGTCATGGTATTTTTAGAATAATTACTTGAGCTTATTTCTGTATGAATTCATTTTATTATTAAATTTAATTCTATTTTTTAGGAACAAAAATTGAAAAACACAAAGAAAATTGGAAATTAAAAAAAAAAAAAAAAGAAGAAAAAATGGTTTCATTTTATTTTAAATTAATATTAGGTATTCTAGAAAAACATATTACTTTCAACCTACTTTTTATTTATTATTCTAATATAATCCTTGAAAATACCAAAAATAGTTTTAACTTTCTTTTTTTTAGCTTTTATCATTAATATTATTAATTCAATTAAAAGTTTTATATTTTGTGGGCATTTAAATTGAATTTTCAGCTTTGTTTTTGGCCGAATTTTGAAAATTTTGGAGCCCAATTTAAATAGGAGCCCAAAATTCAACAACCCAACCCAAATACCCAACCCGCCGACCCGCCGGCCCATCTGCTACCCGCCCCCATCTCCTTCTTAATCCTAGCCCTTCATCTCTTCTCATCCAACGACCTACATTAATCCCCACCCACATATAAAACCCCTCTTATAACTCAACCCTAACTCTAAAACTATCCCCTCCCGCGGCGCCCCACTCCTAAACCCGCCGGAAATTCAACGAGGATGTTCTCATCATTTCACGCGAATTTGAGGACGATTTTTTGGATGAATGGGAGCCGTGGATTGATTGTGAATCAATCTTGGTCTTCCATTTGTCCCAAAAATCGTTCACACAAAAAATCAGAGGATTTTTGGTTTTTTAGGGAATTTTCGGATTATTGGGGATTCTAGGATTTTTTTTTTTTTTTAATTTTTGGATTTCTTGGGGAAGAAAAATAGAAGGTTCCAGGTTCAAGTATAAAAAGGGTATATTCGTTTTTTTTAAGGGGGGGATCGAACAGAAATTTTTGGGGTTTCTTCTTCTCTATTTTTTGAAGATTCCAGAAAATAGAAAACAAAAGAAAAGAAAATATTAGTTTAGCTTTCTCGTTTTAGGATTTCTCTTTTAGATTCTTTATGTTGGCTTAAATTTCAAAAACACAGAATTTTTTTTTTCTGTTATTCGCGTCAATTGCGAAATTTTATTTCCAAATGAGAGGAGTTTGAGGTATTCGAGTTCGAGCCGTCCGGTTGACGTTTGTGGTTCGCGTCGCTGTTCTGGTTTGCTCGCTGTTTGGATTGGAATAGTCAGATTCTTTGTACTTCAGGTTCATTTTCTCCCTATTATTCTTGATGCTTGTGGGTGTTAATACAAATATAACTGATGTTGGGGTTTATTAATTTCTATCGGTCACAGTTTTATGCTTATGCTGAGTCTATGTGTGAATTTGAATAATTTCACTAAGGAAAAACAACATGTTTATTAGTTTTCTTTGCTAGGCTTTGAATATGAAATCCATGAGTTAAAGTTTCGGCAGGCTTCTGGCAAACCCTTTCAGCAGAAAATAGATTCATCATATTTTCCTCAAAGTTAGTTTACTACGTCTGAAAATTTTATAGTTTACTGAAGGTGACTTAAAGCAAATTTTAATTTATCGTTTGAGTAGAATTATTCTCATTCTATTAAATCCTGAAGGGATAGAGTTTAGAGTTTTGTCAATAAGTTTGGATGTTTGGCATGTTTGGATTTTTTTTTACTTCTAAGAAAATATGAAATTAGGTGAAGAATATGAAATGCAGATGGGTTACATTGCCTGTTGGGAATTCCATCTTCTATATTGCTAAAATGAAAGTTGAAGGTTGTTTTCTCCTTAAATTGGAATCATAGTCTACTGTCCACATGCTTTAAGAATTTAGGAAGAGATCTTTTATTTTAGAGTGGTAGCTCATTAATTTAGAGATTCCCAGAGCGGGGTGGGGTTGGTTAAATGACTCTTATTGTATTTTGAATCCATTTTTTTTGTATGATTTCTTTACTGTCATTCCTTCTTCTGCTCGTATATTTGATTTAATTGTTTGGGTGTTTGCTTGTTTGGAATATTACATTTGTTAAGATGATGATATCTTAAATGCTTGTTGAGCCGTGAGAAAGTGGAGGAAAGACTAGCCCATTAGTGGTTAAATTTATACATGCTTTAGGATTGGCTCGGTCTAATAAATGAAATTAATTGTTAAGAATATGAGCATGAAATGAATTCTCCTGTTGTCTAGTTTTCTTTTGTTTCTTTCCATTATCCGCTAAGAGCATGCTTTGCCGTCGCCACTCGGGTAGGCAAGCTTTAGGATCTTCGTTAATTGTGAGGCGAGAGATCGTTCCCTTAGTTAAATTTATCCAGGGAATGCCCCGAAAGACTTGTGTATATTACATTCCGGGGAATGCCCCGAAGTATTTGTATTTGGAGGCCAAAAGTGAAACTCATAGTATTTTAGTTTTAGTTCTATTTTTCTTCTTTATTAAGTGGGAATGACCTCGAACCTACTGTGTTTTTTTTTGTATTTTTTTTTATCTCAATTCGAATGTCTTAAAAGCCAATTAAATTGAGTACGCAACCGTGACTTTCACGGAACTCGGGGAGTGCCTAATACCTTCTTCCTGAGTCAAATGAACCCCCTTTCCCAAATCTCTGGTGCCGACTTAGCTTTGAGTCTAAGTTCTTCTTAAATGAAAAAAATATTTTTTCTAAAAATGGTGGCTTGGCATACCCGAATCAATTGCCAGGTGGCGACTCTAAGTTTTCCCTTAAAATGCCATCTTTGTCACTTTCAAAATTGAAAACCCCTTTTCGAGTTATATTAAGCCTTTTATCCATCAAAAGGGTTTAGTAAAGTTTGTTAAAAAGAGGAGTGACATCTCTGGCGACTCTGCTGGGGACTACTTGCGGGTTCGAGCTAGTACTTGATTTTGTTGGCTTTAAAATGTTTGGTTGAGTTTTTATGCTTTTTTCATTAGCTTTACCTAATTTTTATTATGTTTTTCTATTTTGTTATTTGCTAGTTGTTTATGTGTTTGCAATTTTTGCTTTATGTGTTTACTGCTTTATAATTGTCATCATATGCATTACCCGGTCAATTCTCTCTGCAACAAGTCTCGAAGCACGCGTCGCGTACACGAACTCTTTGTTGAGTCACCCTTAATTTAGGAGGGGGAGCCGTCGGACGTATGGAGTGGGTGGAAAGCTTGAGTAGCCACCATCGACCATACGCTTTCCCCGAATTGCCTTGTTAGTGAACCCCAAACTTAGATCGGCCTTAGGTCATTTTTATTTGCATCATGTCATTTAGACCTAATAGGGCTCGGTCCCAGGCACCGTGTCCCTTTGTAGGAAGCCTGTCCAAATTTTGTCAAAATGGGCCCGTGGCCCAAAATGACATTTAATAATTCTATGTGTTAAATGTTGCATCTGTGAGGGTAAAAAGGTCATTGGGCGGACCGATGTCTTGTAAAGAAGGGTGAATGAAGCAAATGGGGCCCCACTTGTATTTTCTTTCATATTTTTCAAAAAAAAAGTAAAAAATATATGAAAATGGAAAATCCAAAAAAAAAATCGATAAAAAAAAAGAGGAAAAGAAAAGAAGATTTTACATTTTTCATCATTTTCCTAGAATTCAAAAAAAAAAAAAAAAAAAAAAAAGAAGTCAAGTTTTTACATTTTTCATCCATTTTCAAGAGACAAAAATATAATTTTTTTCAAATTAGTTACATCTTCCCTAACTACGCGAACCTGATTCTCGTCTTCTGGGGCGGGATACGTAGGCAACCCACATAGGGTCCGGTCTTCCTAGTAAGTCCTAGGTCTTGGCTTCCGGGGTCGTAGCTAAATCCTGCATGTATAGCCGTATTTGGCCATATCAGCCGTTTTTGCGAAAATAGGAGTATTTCCTCAAAGTAATTTGTTACCTCCTGTCTTAGAGCACTGAGTCTACAATAAAGTGTCCTCTCAATTCTAAGGTCCATTCTTGCAAGTTTAGCAACTTTTGGTCACATCGACCATTCTTACAACATAGGGTAATTTTTGCAAAAGTGGTTCAATTGCCGTGTTTTAGGATCTTGATCCCACGAATAAGTGTCATATCACTCTAAAGTCCGTCCATATCAGGTTTGCGTCCCTAGCCGCATTTGGCCATATCGGTCATTTTTGCAAAATGGTCCATTTCCGCAAAATAATTCTTTAAGACCATGATTGTCGGGATATTAGAGTCATGTAAGCTTTAAATGAAGTATTTCTCATGCTTAGGGGTCAATTTTGTCAAGTTTGCACTAATAGTCACTTTTAGCCACTTAGGTCAATCTGCAAATATAGCCAAATTGTGTCTTGCATTTGTCCACCAGAAAATGTTGTGGTATCATGTAGTATTCCGAGTCGCTAACAATGTTCTCTTCATTCAGGTATGGATCTGGTGATTCGATCCAAAGTGCTGATGGTAATAAAGATTCCTAAGAAATTGATCAAGTGGTGGAACATGTTTTCATCGTTAGAGCAGCATGAGTTAATGCAGAAATTGGGCACCTTAACTTCCCTTATTGATATCACACCCCGCCCAGACTTAGTGGAGGCGATGTTGACTTATTGGGACCCGCAAAATTTGACTTTCAAATTTGGGGAGTGTGAGATGACTCCTACCTTGGCGAAAATGTCTGGTCTCACTCGTTTAAGTTATATAGGCAAGAACATGATACTTCCCCGAGACCACTCTAGGACAAGATTCCTCAATGACCTGGGCCTAAAAAATAACAACCATTTAAAATGCCTCGAGCAGTCTTGGATATCTTTGGATTATTTGTTTGCTAGATTTGGACCACAGGATAGTTTTGACGTCTTTTGGGATGAGTTCTGCACAGCCAAAGCAAAGTGGCAAAGAAGTCGCCTCAAAGCTTTCAGCGTTGCTTTGTTGAGATTATTGGTTTTTCCATTGGATGAGAGGCACATTGGCACCTGTCTGCAGTAAGTGGTAATGGCACTATTTCATAAGAAGTAGCACAAAACCGTTACCGTTGTGCCGATGATCTTAGCAGAGTTGTACCGAGCCCTAAGTGAGGTTAGGGGAGGTGTCAGGTATTTTGAGGGAAGTAACCTTTTGCTACAATTGTGGATGATGGAGCATTTGCACACCGCTTTCTTACTTTGTCCCATAGATCGTTCCTTGAGGGATCGGGTGGTATGCATCGAGCGTAGGATGAAATCTCCTATGTTTACATACCCAGTAGGCATCACAGCTTGGATTGAGTTCCTTGGTTTGAGGACAAACGAGAATGTTTTGTGGGCTTACCTTTGGCTACCTTTAGATGATATCTTGGCAGGATGCCTCATGCAGCCTTTCCTGATGCTGATAGGACTCAAGTGTGTCAGGCCATACACGCCCGTTAGGGTAATGCGATAGTTGGGCAGACGACAAGAGGAGCCTTCAACTTTGAATCTTCAGAGGTACATTATGAATTTTAGCAAAAAGGCGGTTGACGAAATCAAGTACGTGCAATACTGGAACAATGCAAAGAGGATGAAGAAAAATACATTAGTAAAGGATATTGGCAGGCCCGAGTGTACTCAGGAGTACCTGATTTGGTTACAGTCCGTCCCACCAGGGGTCAGCACCCCATTGCCAGCACAACTTAGGGGGCGGGCAGTTCAGACAGATGATTTTGAGGAGGCATCAGACCAAGATCCCTGGGATAAGCTTGAGTTGATAAAGTTTCAGTTAGCCGAATTGGCAGCAAACGTGGAGCAGCATGGCCAGTATTTGCTTAGGGTTGGTCTTTAGGGGGGGGGGGGC
>MCJB01029836.1:43174-58668 GCA_002018475.1 Nicotiana obtusifolia | reverse complement strand
CCCCCCCCCCCCCCCCCTCACACACACAAAACAAAGTTTACTTACAAATTATATACAATCCATTATTAGTGCCTTAAATTAGGGGATTTAGTTATATTTTTTTCATATTTTCTCTCTACGCCTCTTTCAATAAGAAGGACACGGCTCTTTTTGGGTTGAGATTAGCTCCATTAATGTTCCAGTAAATTTTAAGGTTTCAATCCACAACCTGATTGATACCATGTGTTTCTATAAAAATTTAATTATGTGATTATATTTCTTCTCATCCCCTATCTATGACTAGTTTCTTTTTCAAAAAATAAAAAATAAAGATAAATAAATGCACTTATCTAACAAACTGGCTGCTCTTCAATTTCTATCTGTAGCTTTTACTAGATACTTGTTTTACTTTCTGCAAAGAGCATTTAGTTGAAATAAATCTATTTTTTTGTTTCACCGCATGGATAGGGTCATTGTAACTCCTCTTTCGACTGTATCTTTGTTTTTCTTTGGGAATAACTATGTCGTTATGGCGAGGGTCATAGATGAGTTATTTAATTTATTACTCCATGACTCACGTGAAGAAAAGAAAGGAAAACATTTGGATGAGTGCAATAAAAGGTTTATTTTGGTGGGAAAAAAAGAATTATTTTCAGATTATAAAACACAGTATTCGACAAGATATTACTTATTTATTTATTTTTTAATTTATTCTATCAGTTTATTTACCCTATGCATACCAGAGAGACGTCTCTGCAAAGAGCATTTACTTTGTTTCTGATTCCATCACAACATGGAGAGGTTGTTAATTTCGCACATTAACATACAAATTAAAAATAAATTTCATAGAAACTTAATTCAAATTAGAATATCTACAACAACATACATATTAAAAATAAATTTCATACACTAAGTATACAGTATACAATTTATCTACAACTTTCAAACATCATTACTACTCAGTTAAATACAATTACAATATCATACAACTTAAATATAATTTTCATACAAATTTTATAAAATATGTCTTTTGTATGTATTTTGTATATATTTAGTAAGTTGTGTGTTCTTCTTCCTGTCTGAAATTCTAATCAAAACTAGGAGTGGGCATAATATAGACCGAACCGAAAAAACGATCAAACCGTAAGTTCGGCTTTTTCGGTTTCGATTTTTCGGCTTATTCGGTCGGTTTACGGTTTATGTTTTCTATAATTTTTTATGTTCAGTTTGTTGCTCGATTTTACTACTTCGGTTTTCGGTAAACCGAAAAAACCGAAGGTTTCATAGAGGACATATTTTTCTCGAGCATGTTTGTCCGCTTTCAAACAAATATAGTAATATTTCTACAGAAAGGTCTACTAAGACCTTTATATGAAAACTCATGCAGTATTCTTCATTGAATCATTGCACATTAGAATAAACTAAGTTGAGATAGTTTACTTCAAAATATATGTTATTATAAGATAACAGAAAGCTGCTGAACATTTATTTAAGGGAGAAGACTGGGAAGGAACAAAATAGAAATTATACAAATGTAATATCATATCCAGATCTTTAGCAGAATCATGCATGGTCACGTTGCACCATGTCAATATGGAGGAATTAAAATCATTTTTATGACCAGACTCTATTTCAAATCCACCCTTGCACTGCGAAAAACTTCACCATTACGGACACTACAACCTTCAAATGTTATATTCTAGAGTCATTTCATTGATCTGAACAGGAGTTTTGGGTCAATAATGGTCATCTCACATATGTAGATATCGCTTTATTTTCCTAACGGCAATCACTACTTACCTCGCTATGACCTGCACAATGCTGACCCAATAAGTACATGTCACGCCTAAGACCTTCCTTAAAAAAACACCAGAGTTAATACACCTTAACTTATAAGTGTGTCTTGATTCTGCAACCTATAATTCCAGAACATCATAATATAAAGGCTATTATAGTTGAATGCAACTTTCTCATTATACTGGCAAGCACTTGATATAATTTGTTCAAAATCAACCGAATTGAACCGAAAATCGACCGAACCGAATTAACAAAAAACAAAGAAATCGAATTAATTTTGGTTCGATTATTGGTGTACCGAATAGAAAATCGAAAATCGAACAAACCAAACTTCATAAAAACCGAACCAAACCAGCCGACTCCTACCCCTAATCAAAACTTCCTCTCTTAATGCAATTTTGATACATATCAACAACTTTATGTAAAAAGATAGTATTGATAACTTAAATACAAATTTTATACAAAGATTCATACATTATACAACTATTTTTCAACTTTCATACAATATTCAAATAAAAAAAATTAAAAAAAAATAAATAAATATATATATATATATATAACTACAACAGAATACAATTTCTATACGATTTTAATACGGCTTTACTACAATTTCGTAAGTATATTGTATGTCATGTCTTCTTCTTCTTCTTCTTCTTCTTCTTCTTCTTTATTCTTCTCCTTCTTCTTCTTCTTCTTCGAGTTTCAATCTGAAGTTTAACCAAAATCAAGTCTTATCTTCACCAAACACCCTCAAAATTAAGATATAAACTCCAAACAATATTCCGAATTGTTTGCAACAACATCCAATCCAAACAAACAATAGTTTTTGAAAATCCAAATTCGAATTTAAAGCTTTGGAGCTTTTTAATGGCTGTCAATGATGGATATTCAAATACTTTCACAATTTGTTAATTGACAATTTTAATTCGAACACCAATTGTACAACATGAAAGGAAATTGCTGGGGAAAAAAGAGAGGATAACAAGGATAGAAAAAAGAAGGAAGAAAATTGAAGAATTAATATAGAAGGAGAGATAGAGAGAGAGAGACGGAGAGAGAGAAAGAGAGATGGGAATGAGAACGAGAGACGGGGAGAGAGAGAAATAGAGAGAGAGCATGGATGGAAAATAATAAATCCTTATTCAAATCCTAATATAAAGGGATACTCATTAATACTAATTATATATAATTGATAAATAGTATATGTTCATGTAATTAAATTAAAACTTGATTAGGAAGGATAATAAAGTTTCATATATAGTATAGGAAGGTAAAAATCTCAATAAAAAATATAGTGTAAAGCAAAATAAGCCCAAAGGCATAAATTTGCAATTAACCTCCGTGAAAGGAATAGCGCTTTTATATAGAGGTAGGTTAAGAGGCTATAATACGATTGATCCATACCTCACAATGCAAGTTATATTTTCTCTCATTTTTTTAAATTAAAAAATCTTCGGGGCCAAGTAACGCAAAGTTAAAACTCGGTATATAATGGACTTTTTAATCTTTTTTTCACTTAAATATCTGTAACGATCACCTAATCCGTTCACAATGCGTTGCGCTCCTTAACACTAGATCAAATTCGTATGCATTTTTTTTTTTTGTCTCACTAGACTGTTTCGTAGTGGAATAACTACCCCGTTCCCACTAGATTACGAGATATTAATTTCTTACGCTTTAGACACGTGTATTTCACCACTTATTTGTTTCCACTATTTTCCCTTCTTCTTTTTCCTTATTTCCTCCACCATTCACCACCCCAATCACCACTCTCTCGTTGCCTGAGAAGCGGTCACGGCCTTTACTTATCACTTATCAGTAACCCCCACAGCTCATAAGCCCAGATGACCTGCACATTCCTTTGCAATGAATTTGAAAATTTTTAGGTGCAAGTAGCCAGTTTAAACTTTTAAATTAAGTGTGTAAGTAGTCAAATAATTTTAACAACAATATCGTTAAAAAGAAAAAAGGGTATAACTTTCACATATGGACGTGTTAAAAACATCATTAAGTACATTTTAACAACATTATCACACAATTCAAACTATATCATTGGTGGTTTCCCTTCAAGAAGGCAAGAGTAAATGCAAAAATATTCTCTTCTAATAATTCATCGCATGGCTTTCCCTTAGTTTTGAGTTTTCTTTTGTCATCCAAAATATGCATGTGCTAACACAGCTCACACTCCACATCCAGTAGGGTCTCTCTGCTGAATCAAATGTCTAAAATTAAAGCTAAAAGGATTACTATGATTGACTTAGCATGAAGGGAAGGGAATCTACACAACCCTTTCAATTGTAGTCTGGCTTTATGATGACCTTTTTTAGAGTTTTGAGGGTAGAAAAGGTCCATTACAATTTATGGGGTTCTCATGTTTCTTTATTTCTTGGATAAGCCAAATCAATGAACTGTACCCTGATCAAATCCACCAATGTTATAAAAGTGTGTCAACAAGTTTTTGTTCTTTCTGATGCACAAAAATAATTGGTACTAAAGTGTTAGTTCTTTAAAGTTTATAACTTCTTTATAAATGTTTTCTCTACCGTCAAGGAGTGTTATGAGACAGTGGATTCCTCTAACCTTAACCGAAGCTCTGAATTCGGGTTCTGAGAACGAAAAAACTTTTAGTGTAGAACGTTTTGTCGGTTTATCCCCATTGTTAAGTTAGTGTTTCGACATAGATTTGGCTGAAATTTAAAAAAAAAAAAAATTAGAACTTGTGATTAAAAATAATTCTTGAAAGTAAATATTGTGCTTACATGCATTTTAATTGAAAAAAAATTAAAAGTTTTGGGAGTGAAAGTTTTGGACATTACTGCATATTCATATTAGTCGGGCCTAATGAACTTGAGAAAATCACCAAAAGCAAAAAGGAAGTCTTTTCTCTTATTTTGTACTAACTGTCTGAACATACTCAAGTTTGAATTGAGACATAAACCAAAGTTCAGCAAAAAAATTCACAAACGATGTCAAAGATTTAAAAGATTACATAATTGAGATGGTAAACAGGTTTACACAAAACTCCTGCACAACAACTTGAAGTTGTTCCTTTTTCTTTCTTTTCAGAATTGCTTAAGAAAAAAATAACAATTTCTCCTTCCAAGACATTTATTTTTTAAAGTTGGTCAATTCAATTATCCATGAATAATATTATCTATTACTTATAAATAAGTAGGGAATCTCAATATTTTGGAGTAAGCAAAGTAGTAATATGATTATTAATATGATGAGAGTAATTATGTATCACATAGCCTCGGGCCTTGATGGGTTCATGATTGTGATTTGACAATAAAAGTGCTATTATATGGTCCAGCAATCTGAAATTGAAATGAGTGTAGGCCACATCAATGTTTTAGGTTGCTTTGTGTTTGTGGGGTATAATTTGGTATTAGATAGTTATAAATTGCAACGCATGTGGGTCCTCGCTTGTTTATGCTTAGAAGCAACCTCGTCCATCATCTTCAATAGTGATTGGATACTTACTTATTTTTAGAAACTAAGGAAGTGATGGAAAAAGAAATATAATAAATGAGGAAAAAGATTTGATGGGTCTTAAAAGAAACTCTCTCTTTTTCTTTTAAGGAGAGACATAGTATACTATTGTACTTTTTTCCTCTTTATTAAGAGTTAGGGTAAAATGAATATAATGCAAGAGAACACCTTCTTTTTAACGAGATGCGCGATATATTAAACGATAAAAGGTTCTTTTCCATTATTTTCTTTTTTTGGAGTTGTATGAGTCCCATTTTTCAAGTTTATTTCTCTACCTTTGGATAAGTACTTACAGAGATTGTCTTAGCTCTTTGATTGCTATTGGATTAGTTGACTATTGACGTGCGCGCACAACTTTTGATTTTATGTTGAATTTATTTGACTAACCTACCTAATTTTTCTAATCTTTTTCTTATATTGCTCAGCTCTTAAAATTAGTTAATAGCAATAATAATTTTGATCCTTAAACCAGAAGAAGACGTGTCTGGTCAGGGGCTAAAAACAAATTATACTTTATCTAGACTAATATAACAACCCATTAAATAAATAATAAGAAGTTGTGGACCAGATATATAATATTATACTTTAGAAGGTTCCTTAACTTCTAAGTGAATGCCTGAAAGAGACTTCCACTGAATGTATTCTCAATATTACTTAGCTGAATAACTACCTGGTTTGTTTAAATACGTAATGTATTCAGATAAATGTCGACCCATTACCTAATCCAGTTGTTAATCGTATTTGTTTGGCCCCATAATTAGTTGTGGTTCATAAATGGATAATCCAATACACGAATGCAGACAGGAGATAATGACGACCTCTAATTTCAGTTCATTGGCCTTCCAATTGAGTCTATTAGACGTCATTTTAAAGGATAATGCATATCCAAAATAGTTCAATGACTTCTTCCAATAATTCATCGTTATATTTTCCACTTGAATCATTCAATTTTGGAATTATAAGGTAGCAGGATCGAAGATTAGCTTAGACCTTTTCTTTGTTATATCTCTTCATTGAGTCGGATTAATTCAGATTTACGTAATACATAAAACTTACTAAAAGAGAAAATATTTTTCATCAAAAGTTTCTTTATTTTAAACTCGAGACCTTTAGCTAACATATAGTAAAATGATCTCATCCGTTCATACTTCTCTTTTCTCATTTTGCCTGAATGCAAGAAAGTGATGAGCTCAAGGCCTTATTGACACAGTAACATGGGTAGCTTTTGGGTTATGAATAGTTTTAACTTCTATGATTCTATCCAACCAAAGCTAGCTTGAGAAAACATATTTTACATTTTCGACTAAAAAATTAAAAATAAAAATTTCAAAAAGTTTTAAGGAAAATGTACGTTGAGTGATGTTTTAAGCACAAAAGATTTGTTATTAATTTGATTGAACCATATATAAGGAAGTAGTTTTTCATCTTTAATGTTCTGCTTTTAAGGCTTTAGGTCATGTATTTATTCTTGATACCACTAACACTTTCTACTTTAATCAGGCTGAATTACTCTTTATTAATTGCCGAAAGTTGTTATATGGTGTGAAACTGTGAATTAATTGATGTTGCGTAGAACATTCTCGTTCTCGTGCTAAAAAGATAAAAGGAAGCAAAAAAGGAAGGGGAGGAAAAGAAAAGATACGAGCATTTTCTTTAGCAACTAAGTCGTTAACTTATTGGCACCCAAAACTTTTAAGAATATTTATCTTTCCTAATGACTAATTTAATAGAGTGGTAACGCTCTAACAAAAATAATACGAGATTTCTTAAGGGAAAGTTTATTTGGATGGGAAACACCAATAATTTGAAAGGTGACTAGCGATAAAAATATTAGGTAATTTTTTTTATTTATTTAAACTTTGCTCGACAAAATTGTTTAATTTAGTAGAAAGTAGCATATATACACAAGTTGGGTTGGACACTACAATTATAAAAAAAAAAAAATATGTGAAAGGCACTAAAATGCGGACACTGTTCTTTTTTTAAAAAAAAAAATTTATATAAAAGGAATACGAATAAGAATCTTCTTTATTCTCCTCTTAGGAAAGAAGGTTAACTTAAGTCCATTTTAAAGAAAAGTATTTTTTCAACATAAAATGGAGTAAATCAGACTTTCTGGTGACGAACTTTTTGTCTTCAATTGATGGAAGTTTAAAAGGTGAGTACAAAAGTATTTTAGAATATTGTTATCCTAAACCAAAAGCAAAAAATTTCAGCGGCCGATTAGTTAAATATTAGATGATAAATATATTGTTTAATATGATACAGATATATCAGAAATCGATGTTAGAAACAAAATATCGATAAACGCATGTCTTGTCTAATATATTTATTTACTTGTCTAGCAAACATGAATAAAATAACCAATACGAAAAATGAAAAAGATAAATTGTATGCTGTCGAAGTTGAGCTCGACTACAACTTGATAGATTAGGCTTGGAACGTGACGATCAAGGACTGAAGGTCGATATCGAGTCCCACCTAGCTAGCACCCGAGGTCGGAAAGGCTGCCTTCGAGGAATATTGAGTCCGGTGTCAACCTTAGCCTCGAACGAGCGCGAAGAAATATTGTTGAGATAACTAACAGAAAACCGAAATATCCGTGACCAGTCAGATATAACGGCGGGAATCTCGGCATGAATCAGTAAGGAACCGGCAATTAGCGAATCAAGAGATCTTTTACCTTTTATAGAATTATACCTAAAGTAAGATTCCTCTACTATATAAAGGGGTATTTGGATATTCATGGTAACACGCATCCCAAAGAAATATATTATTATTCTCCTTAACTTCTTATTATTCTCTTGTTGTTCTATTGATATCAATCAAAACACTTTTCGCTCGAGGGTGGCTAACCTTCCAAGGCTAAAACTGTTTAACTTGTGTGGTTTGCATTTACTTTTCCATTGCTTATTTCAATTACAATCTAATTTCTCGTTTTGTATCACGTTAGGCCATATATCCTTAAAACTACTTAGAAATTCAATTTTTATTCGATTTTGAAGGTAAACAGTTCGGCGCCCACCGTGAGGCTAAGGATAATAGTGGTTATTTGATACAAATCTCCATAACACACACTACTTTACACTTGTTCTTTGAAGTGTCTCTAATTTCAGGTTAAAACTCGAAATGTCAAACTCTCAATCAGCACCCCTACATTTTGACAACGAGCCTGGTCATCACAGTGAAAATAACAACATAGCGCCCAGTGACGGAGTACTGCCCGTTGATCCCATCGGAATTCCGATCTCAGACCCGATTGACGCTAATTCACATGTGGCTATGGACGCAAACTTGCCTACCGACCCCGAGAATAGCGTCCGTGGTGGAGCTCGATCGGCAATTTAAAACACACAAAATATTGGAGGATACGAGATTAGTTTACGAGTGATCTTCGAAATGCTGCAGGCTCAACAGGTGGTGATAGCTCAGTTATAGAACCAAAGACGTGCACCGAGCAAGGTTGAACCCAATTCACCCCGGGAAGTCACCCGCAGGGATGAACCGGTCACAGAAAGGTCAAATGAACATGAATCTGGGGCTAACCCAGAGATTATAAGATGCTCGAAGAGCTGACAAAACGGATAGAATCATGGGAGAAGAAAATCGAAGCTAATGGCAAAAAGGTGGAAACATACAATTCCAGGGTAGACCAAATCCCAGGAGCACCGCCAATATTAAAAGGCCTAGATTCCAAGAAGTTCGTTCAAAAACCTTTTCCTCCTAACGCTGCTCCGAAGCCAATCCCTAAGAAATTTCGCATGCCTAAGATTGCTAAATATAACAGAACGACCGACTCAAATGAACATGTAACCTCTTACACATGTGCCATCAAAGGAAACGACTTGGAGGATGATGAGATCGAGTCCGTCCGGTTGAAAAAGCTCGGAGAGACCCTGTCAAAAGGGGCTATGATATGCTATCACAACTTACCTCCTAATTCTATTGAATCATTTGCTATACTTGCTGATTCTATCGTAAAAGCACATGCGAGGGCCATCAAGGCCGAGACCAGGAAATCGGACCTTTTCAAAGTAAAACAGAAGGACAATGAGATGCTCAGAGAGTTTGTGTCCCGGTTTCAAATGGAACAAATGGGTCTGCCAATGGCCATCGATGATTGGGCTGTTTAGGTGTTCACCCAAGGGCTCAATTTTCGAAGTTCGATGGCTTCAAAGCAGTTCAAACAAAACCTGATAGAATATCCGGCCGTTACTTGGACCGACGTGCATAACCGGTACCAATTGAAGATCAGAGTGGAAGATGATCAACTCAGAGCCCCTTCAGGGTCTGTTTATCCTGTTAGAACCATCGACAGAGTCAGGAGAGACATCGTTCGTGAACCGAGACCAAACAGGGATCAGTATCAGCCATATAATGAAGACCAAAAAAGCAGTGGGTCCGGGCGGAACTCTTTGAGAAACGAAAGGAGAAGTGACCGAGGTCAGAACAACCGAGGACTTATGAGCAAAAACAGCTTCGACAGGCCCATCGGGCCTAAAGAAGCACCGAGGCTATCGGAAAACAACTTTAATGTCAATGCTGCCCCCATTGTATCAGCTATCGGACGCATCAAAGATATCAAATGGCAACGACCTCTACAATCCGAACCAACCCAAAAGGATCCTAACCAGATGTGTAAATATCACGACACTCACGGCCATAGAACGGAGGATTGCCGACAGTTGAGAGAGGAAGTAGCCCGACTGTTCAATAATGGGCTTCTTCGATAATTCCTGAGCAACCGAGCCAAGAATCATTTTAGGAATAGGGATTCTAACAAACAGATAGAACAAGAAGAGCCTTAACACGTCATTAACATGATCATCGGCGGTGTCGATATCCCTTAGGGGCCGATGTTGAAACGCACCAAAGTATCCATCACTAGGGAGAACCAAAATCTAGATTACATACCGGAAGGAACCTTATCTTTCGATGATGAGGATGCGGACC
This sequence comes from Nicotiana obtusifolia, assembly GCA_002018475.1. Lineage (NCBI taxonomy): Eukaryota > Viridiplantae > Streptophyta > Magnoliopsida > Solanales > Solanaceae > Nicotiana > Nicotiana obtusifolia. Next base: position 48,447 of record MCJB01029836.1, on the reverse strand, counting down.
CCACAATGATGCACTGGTAATATTTGTACTCGTAAATAAAATTCGAGTTAAACATGTGTTAATTAATCCAGGTAGCTCGACCAATATCATCTGATCGAGGGTCGTGGAGCAGCTCGGTTTACAAGACCAAATCATGCCTGCAGTCCGAGTTCTAAACGGATTCAACATGGCATATGAAACCACTAAGGGTGAGACAATATTACCGGTGAACACCGCTGGGACCATACAGGAAGCTAAATATTATGTAATAAAAGGAGACATGAGGTACAATGCTTTGTTTGGAAGGCCATGTATCCACAACATGAGGGCATTACCCTCAACTCTGCACCAAGTGTTGAAATTCCCAACACCAGGCGAAATTAAAACAATCTACAGAGAACAGCCAACTGCAAAGGAGACGTTTGCGGTCAAAAAGGCGATTCCGATATCCGCACTTACAACGACAGAGGAGCCGAGTTCGGTCACAAAGCCAGAAACTAAATACCTATTACCGACACCAGCTCCGACCCAACCGAAGAAACATGGGACTGATGAAGACGATGATTACGGGGTACCTAGGTCTTTTATTACCCCCGATGATTCCGATGCCACTAAATCGACGGTCGAGGAGCTAGAACAGGTCATATTGGCTGAGCATATACCCGATCGACAGGTATACCTGGGCACGGGGCTAAATCCGAAGCCTAGGAAAAAACTCATTCAGTTTCTTATGGCTAACATAGATTGTGTCGCTTGGTCCCACCTCGATATGACAGGGATCCCACCTGAGATAACCACTCACAAGCTGAGCCTGGACCCGAAGTTCCATCCGGTCAAGCAGAAGAGGAGATCCCATTCCGAGATCAAACATGCTTTTATCAGGGACGAGGTATCTAAACTCCTTTAAATAGGTTCCATTGAGGAGGTTAAATACCGGATTGGTTAGCGAACGTAGAGGTAGTCCCTAAAAAGGAAATAAATTAAGAATGTGTGTAGACTATCAGGATGTGAATAAGGCATGTCCCAAGGACTCTTTATCTTTGCCCAACATTGATCGCATGAGCGATGCCACGGACGGCCACGAGATCCTCAGTTTTCTCGATGCCTATTTCGGGTACAACCAAATACGGATGGACCCGGATGACCAGGAAAAAACCTCCTTCATCACTAAATACGGCACCTACTGCTATAACGTAATGCCATTCGGGTTAAAAAACGTGCGTGCCACTTACAACGCCTTGTAAATCGAATGTTCGAGGAACAAATAGAAAAACCAATAGAGGTTTATATTGACGATATGTTGGTTAAGTCCTTGAGAGTAGAGGACCATTTTAAAATATTTGCATGAAACCTTCAGCATATTGAAGAAATACAATATGAAGCTGAACCCGGAGAAATTTGCGTTTGGAGTTGGGTCAGGTAAATTCCTCGGATTCATGGTATCTAACCGGGAATCGAGATCAACCCCGACAAGATCAAAGCCATTGAAGATATAACGGTTGTGGACAACGTGAAGGCCGAGCAAAGATTATCTGGGCATAGACGCCCTTGGGCGATTCATCTCGAGGTCCTCCGACAAGAGCCATCGTTTCTTCACACTATTGGAAAAGAAGAATAACTTCTCATGGACACCGGAGTGCCAACGGGCCTTGGAGGAACTCAAGCGGTATCTATCGAGCCATCTACTGCTCCACACGTCGAAGATAGACGAACAACTATACTTATACTTGGCAGTATTAGAGATAGCAGTAAGTAGAGGTCTGGTCCGGGAAGAGCAAGGTACGTAATTTCCACTTTACTATGTTAGCAGGACCCTACGTGAGGCTGAAACTAGGTATCCTCACCTAGAAAAGCCGGCGCTCGCTTTGCTAAGCGCCTCTAGAAAGCTAAAACCGTACTTTTAATGTCACCCCATATATGTCGTGACTACTTACCCATTTAGGAATGTTATACATAAGCCCAAATAGACCGTAGAAATCAGTGGGTACGATATTGAATATCAACCCCGGACCGCCATTAAGTCTCAAATTTTGGCAGACTTTGTAGCCGATTTTACGCCGGTCCTAATACCCGAGGTCAAAAGAGAGTTATTAATCAACTCAGGGACCTCCTCGCGGGTCTGGACCCTCTTTACGAACGGCGCCTCGAACGCAAAAGGGTCTGGACTTGGCATAGTATTGAAGCCACCAACTGGCAATGTAGTTAAACAATCTATTAGGACTATGAAATTGAATAACAATGAGGCTGAGTATGAGGCCACGATTGCAGGTTTCAAACTAGCCAAAAGCTTTGGGGCAGAGGTAATTGAAGTTAAGTGTGACTCCTTCCTTGTGGTAAACCAAGTTAATGGGACGTTCGAGGTCATAGAATAACGAATGCAAAGGTACCTGGATAATTGCAGGTAACATTGCATCGATTCAAAAAATGGACTTTGTAACACATACCTCAGGCTCAAACCTGTGAAGCTGATGCCCTCGCTAACCTGGGGTCATTGGTCGAGGACGACAAGTTCAACTCGGGGGCAGTTGTAAACCTTATGAGATCGGTAGTGGAAGAAGGCTATGCCGAGATTAACTCAACGAGCCTAACTTGGGAATAGAGAAATAAATATATAGAATACCTGAAGAACGGAAAGTTGTCATCGAATCCAAAGGAATCGAGGGCCCTACGTACAAAGGCAATCCCATTTAGCCTATCCTAAGACAGAACCCTGTTCAGGAGGACATTCGATGACTCACTCGCGATATGTCTAGGACTAGGGGACACTGAGTACGTTTTGAGGGGAATCCACGGAGGCACCTATGGAAATCATTCAGGCGCTGAATCATTGGTTCGTAAAGTTATCAGAGCCGGCTATTACTGGATCGATATAGAAAAGGACGCAAAGGAATTCATACGAAAATGTGATGAATGTCAAAGACACGCTTCGATGATTCGTCTGCCTGGGAAGCTACTGCATTCAGTTTTGTCAGCATGACCGTTCATGAAGTGGGGAATGGATATTGTCGGCCCCCTTCCGTGGGCACCCGGTAAGGCTCAATTTTAATTGTTTGTGACTGACTATTTTTCTAAGTAGGTGGAAGTCCAGGCATACGAAAAGGTCAGGGAGAAAGAAGTCATCGACTTCTTTTGGAATAATATTGTATGCCGATTCGGAATGCCCGTAGAGCTCGTGTGCGACAACGGGAAACAATTCATCGGCAGCAAGGTAAGCAAGTTTCTCGAAGATCATAAGATCAAAAAGATCCTATCAATACCCTACCACCCTATTGGGAACGGCCAAGCATAATCGACCAACAAAACCATATTCCAAAACCTCATAAAGAGGTTAACTGATGCCAAAGGAAGATGAAAGGAAATCCTGCCCGAAGTCTTATGGGCATACCGAACGACCTTGAAGTCCAGCACTGGGGTCACCCAGTTCTCATTAGTCTACGGTGCCGAAGCTCTAATACCAGTCGAAGTCGAAGAGCTAAGTCTCGGGTTCCGATATGCAACTGAGGAATCAAACGATGAAGCTATGAACACGAGCCTAGATTTATTGGATGAAAGGTGCGAAGCAGCCCTTGTCCACTTGGCCGCCCAAAAGCAGCAGATCGAGAGATATTAATATCGAAGGACCAACCTTCGACACTTCAATGTCGGGGACTTAGTACTAAGGAAGGTTGGTACTAAACACCCAAAACCCAAACGAAGGGAAGTTGGGGCCGAACTGGGAAGGCCCTTATCAAATTATCGAGATCACTGGTAAAGGATCGTACAACTCGAAAATATGGACGGTGAGCAACTACCAAAAACTGGAACATAGCTCACTTGAAGCAATACTATTGCTAAGGTACGATCCCTTTCATTTTCTTTTATTTATTTACATTCCGGACTAACACTTGCAGGAAATCATCAAAGAACGATACAACCTTTAGGCCTGAAAGCACGCGTTGCATTCTTTTTCCTTGAACCGGTTTTTTGCCCCAAGATTTCCCGGCAAGGTTTTTAACGAGGCAACAAGTAAATCGTACTAACTTAAAATCGAAGGCCGGTTACGAACCGGTATCAAAGACCACAACAGTATTTGAGACCTTTTTTCGATCGTCCCCGAACACTAGGGGGCATCACTCTCGGATAACAACTTTAGCAAGGAAGGAAACTTGATGATTTAAAGGTCTCGGCTCGGTCGGTAGGATTTACTGTAAGGGTCAAACGGTCAAATTAATCGTTGTAATGACTCACTTTATTTCCCCGAGCTATTTCATTATTTATATTGTGTGAAATTAAGTTGAGAAAATGTACTCGAAGAAAATTGGAAAGAAATGAGACACATGGTCTCGTTTGCGAAAGTCTAAGTCATAAAAGTCAACCCGAAATTTACTTTTGAGTTAGAAGGCTCGGATTTGAATTCTGACGACTCGACTAGCTTCGGGATAGTATATATGACTTAGACAAGTGACCGGAATAAATTTAATAGACCTCGAACATCGTGAGAAGTGAATCGAGGAAGTTCGGAATACCGGTTGAAAGGTCGAATTTTGATCCGGAAGTCGGAATGAAATTCCGAAAGTTGCTGTAGGTTCCTTATGTAATTTTGGACTTGCTTGCAAATTTTCAGACCATTCGGACACCGTTTGGTCGGGTTCGGATCGAAGGATCGAATTGAGGATCCTTGAAGTTCATAGGATTGGTTTCAATGCGAATCCAATAAATCGATGTTCATTTTAGTGTTCCAATGATTGGAACAAGTTTGAATGAGGTTATAGAACATGTGTTCATGTTCGGATGAAGTCCCGAGGGTCTCGGGTGAATTTTGGATCATAAACGGGACTTAGTTTGTCGCTTCATGAAGCGACAAACGTCGCGCTTCTGGTGTAATTGAAATTTGAATCAGTAAATGAACTCCGAATTCAGTTTTGTTTGAATAATTAGATCCGTATCGAAATTTCGGAGCCATAGCAAAAAGAATCGTCCAATTCGGACATCGTATGAAGAAGTTATGCCTGTTTTATGTCAGGGGAAAATTCCAGCGCACTGGACAGCGCCCGGCGCCGTCCAGAGCGCCCGAGGCAGTGAAGGTCGCGGAGGCCACTGGACGCAGCGCCGTGGGCAGCGCCAGGCGCCCCCCGTGGCGCTGGAGGCAGAGAGGGGTCTATAAAACGGGATTTTGCTCATTTTAACATATCTTGAGCTAGGGAGGTCGGATTGAAGCGATTTTCGAAGCGATTTTCAAGGAAAACATCGGGGTAAGTGTTCCTTATCACAAATCCTTCATAGATCATGATTCCATACTCATTTACATCATGAAT
>MCJB01029836.1:0-41659 GCA_002018475.1 Nicotiana obtusifolia | reverse complement strand
ATTATTTGAACTTGGCTTCGGAAAACTAAATGATGTTTTCAAACGATTTTTATCAATTTGGTTTTGAAACACATACGCTGTTTTCAAACGTTTATTTTTATATATATGGATCGGGTGACACGCCGTCACAGGTCATGGCTAGGGTTGGCTAGCATGACTAGCACTGCATTGCATAGACATGCATGGATCGGGTGACACGCCGTCACAGGCCATGACTAGTGTTGACTAGTATGGCTAATTTATATATATATATATTGCGCCGGAACCACCCACCGAGCGCGGGTACCCAGAGGATCGGGTGGCACGTACCGCCACAGGTCATGACTAGTGTTGACTAGTATGACTAGCATTGCATAGCATGGCATGGCATAGCATCACATGGCATGGCATAGCATCACATCGCATTGCATTGCATTGCATTTTGGTGTTGTGATTATTCTGCTTATTTCACGTATTGGTGTGGAATGTGATTTGAATTATTGCTTCGACGTGGATTGTTTAATGATATATATGTTTCTTATCTTCAGTTCTTATTTACTTTTATTACTCACTGAGTTGGAAGTACTCACTTTACTCCCTGCACCTTGTGTGCAGATTCAGGCGTTAGCGGTCCCACTCAGAGGTACTGAATACTACTATTGGACCGGAGCTTCAGAGATTACGAGGTAGCTGCTGGCGTCCGCAGCCTCGTAACTCTTTTCTTTTGTTGATTTTGTTTCCCTCAAACAATTGTACTTAAAATAGTGTAATAGTTATATTATCATTAGGCCTTCTCTAGTGGCTCATGACTTTGTGACACCCCGATCTGAGGGCTGTAGTCGGGATGGTACTATATATATACACATATTCCTCGACTCACTTTATCGTTAATATGTTCTTGTTGTCAAATTGCGTCATTTAAATTGATTGAACGCAAATGGAATTGATTTGGCTTGCCTTGTCCCCACGAGAGGCGCCATCACGACCGGGTTGGGATTTTGGGTCGTGACAATCGTGTCCGCATAGACTGCTCGAGCCCTTGCACAAAGCTAGTACACATGTGTAACTATTACGCACAAGAATAAAGTCTCTACCTTGCAGATAAATATCTTGTCCCTTAAAAATTTTCTCTTTTCATGAAGGAATTTCCTATATACTATCCCCGAAAGGTATCGAGCCAAAGGGCCGCCTTATCGGGGTTAAAAAGATCACCCCGATCAGGGACTACCGTTCAAAAACAAACTCAGACAACTCAGGATATCGAAGCCTGAGGGCGCAAGACCAATTAGGCGACGCCCCAACTAAAAAGGCTACGATAATTCTAAAATGGCTCAGAGAAGTCCAAGACCCGTAATAAAAACAAGGCCTTCAAAAAAAGATTTTTTAACCAGTTCTAAAGGCTACCCTCGACAAACTACAATCTAAAAAGTCATAAGTACTTTAGTAAAAAAAGTTCTCGATCATGTCAAACCCCCACGAAGCGTTAAACAAAATAATGTCGAAGGAAAGGCATGTTCGAACCTCCAGACATGACCTAACTATTTTTATGCTAAGGTATTTCGACCTTTGCAAACATAAAGAATAACGCAAAGGAAGATTATATAAACCGCCGAAGAGGAAAACAAGCCTCATGTATTATATACAATCTTTACAAAGGCCAAATGGCCCTAACAAAGATACAAAAGTACACGAGTACAAAAAACAAAAAGCAAATTTTTTTTTTACAAAGGCGTCTAAACAGTCTGGTCTTCATCGCCCCCGGTTCCATCGGAACCATCATAGTCTTCTTCTTCTTCTTCTTCGGGGCAGGCCAACTTCTTGGCCTCGGCCTCGACCCCCTTAGCCGTCTCGATCTCGGCCGATAGATCGAAACCCTGAGCATAGATTTCCTCGAGGTCCTTTCTCTGTGACTGCCGGTTCTCGTATTCAACGGTATATTTCAAGCGGTCCTGGGCCATCTCGAAATCGGCTTTATATTGGGCCACCATCTCGTCGGCGTCGGCCTTAACCACCGCGGCCGCTAACTTGGCCGTTTCATGTTCTTTGGCCATATAAGAAGCCGAACTTAGCCGAGAATAGAGCTCTTAAACCCTTTTGGCCTGCATCTCAGTCTTTTCCTTTGCATCTCAAAGCTAGACCTCAACCGAAGTTCGTTGCACCCGAGCAACCTCCTTTTCCGAGGCCAGACGATCCATCCTGCTCCTCCATTCGTCGGTCTCTGCCGTGACAACGTCCATCTCAACTCAAAGTTGATCTATTCTTGATTTTCTATTGGACATGCGGATTCCGATGATTAGTCACCGAGCCTAGATCATCGTCACTAACCTCAAATATTTTTACCTGCTCGACCATATTGGCATAATCCTTCCGAGCCACCTCGAGCTCAGCTCGGAGGCTCTTAGCCTCCCCCCTACGCTACTCACTAAGAAGTCTGTAGGAATCTCTCTTCTCAGTGAGCCCTGGGACCTCAGCCTCAAGCTATTTTAGCTTATCCCGGTATGGGAGAAAAGCCTCGCGGTGAAGCACCGAGGCCTACAAACACGAAGAGAAAATGTTAGAGCTATATACAAAATAGCCTAAGTACAAATTGAAAACCATTGAGGAATGTTTAAAGTTACCCGTTTTAACGCCTGCTGCGCTTCGTTAAACAGGCAAGGTGCATCCACCTCGTTTATCTTGGCCTGATCATCCTCGGTCACCAAACACCGAAGATTACTGGCCCAGGAGGCAGAGAGGACCCGGGAATCCTCCGGAAGGGAGAAAGTGATAAATTGCTTTCGGCCGGTATCCACATTCGGGGCAGGGAATCGATTGACCAGTTTGGGACTCGAGGAAGGCCCACTTGCTCCCGAATATGGGCTTTTCCTCGGTATCTCTAAATTTCCCAACCCGGTGACACCCTCCGTAGCCGTAGAGTCCACTCCATCAAAGAAGCCATGGAAGGGATCATCCGCTCCGAGGACTCCCTCATTAGGACATTCTTTCACCGTATGAACCTCATTGTACATGGACTCAGTGAACGAAGGTGACTCCGTGATCTCTATCACACCGAGTGCTTCCTTCGGCGCACTGCCCACGTCCCGGGAAGCTTCGGTCTCGGCCTCCTCCTCGACCTCCCTAGCTCGATGAAGATCGGCATCGCCTCCCTCTGGTTCGAAGGCCCATTGCCCTTCGAGTCGTGTCGATACTCAAGACAGCATATTGAAGGTTTCCTCCTCTTGTTCTTCTTCGGATTCATCCCTCAGCTGATAGAGGGAATCCGAAAGTGGTGTTCGAGCGCTGGTGCTTTCTTTGGACTTTCGCACCAACCTTCTCTTTGGTTTCTTTTTCTTCGAGCTCGGAGAACTCGGAGCCCTTTTTCTCTTCTTCTCTTCACCCTGTTTTGGAGCAGTAGACTCGGTGGGCAAATCGTCACTACCGGATGGGGGCCTCATTTAGATATCCTTGGGCAAACCTGCAAAAAGAAATAAAACAAGCGAGGTCTTAATCATGCAAAGGGGAAACCAAATATCACTTATGAAAGAGATCTCACCGTGTGAACGGGCCTCCCATCGGCCCTTTGAAAGCTCGCGCCACGAGCGCTCGGAATAAGGCCTTTGCGATATGATTCCCTCGACCGACTCCTTGAGTCGAGGAACCGCATTTAGGATTCGGGAAATAGCTGCACCGTCACAGAACACCGATAAGGAAGAAGTAAAAAAGGGTGATGAATAGAACCTTGGAAGCAAAATTATATACTTTCGTTTCATATTCCACTTCTCAGGGAACGACATGTGCTCGACTAGGATCAAGTCCGAGGTCCTCACTCGGATGAAATGACCTAGCCTACATCGATCCCTATCTTCGTCGATACTCGAGAACGCGGCTTTCCTGGCCCGACAGGCGAACTTGATCAGTCCTCCTCAGTAGAGTCGGGGACTGAATAAACGGATAAGGTGGTCGATCGTGAAAGGGCACCCCTCGATCTTGCTCACAAAGAAACCGAGGAGGATTACGATCCTCAAAAAAGAGGGGTGAATCTGACCGAGGGTTACCTTATATCTCTTGTATAAGTCGATGATGACCGGGTCCAAGGGACCCAACGTGAAGGGATAAGTGTAAACACTTAAAAGTCCCTCGACGTGGGTGGTGATGGCTTCGTCAGGCTCGGGAACCATCACATGTTTGTCAGCCCAGTTGCAATCCTTTCTGACTTCAGAGAGAACATCCTCGGTGATCAAGCAGATGTACCTCGAGACGGCCTCACATTGACCTGGTACAAAAGAAGGTTTTTCAACCTTGAAATCGGCATTGACTGGGCACCCCCCAGGAATAAATATTTTCAGAGGAGGTTTCGGTGTCGGTCCTCGACTGCAGTGCGCAAGACGGTTTTTTCGATAGCTGGCCGCGAGGAAGAGGGATTTTCTTTTTGGGGAACGGATTTTGAAGTTTTCGCCATTTCTTTGGAAAATGAAGGAAAAAGGGGAACTTAGAAAAGTATGTTTGATGGTTTGAGATAAAGAACAGAAGTTCTTATAAAAGGATTTCAGAATAACCAGAAAATTAATGTTTGGAAGTGTTGAAATTCATAAGGTACGAGGGCAGAAGGTTTGAAAGTAAAGTTTGAACGAATTAATGAGGGGGTATTATAGTTTCTCAGCGACTGTTCACATCTGGGAGTGGCCGACCGACAACTGACAGGCATTTAATGCCATTAAGACCTGACTGACAAGACATTTCAATTGTTTTGTTGTTTCTGTCACAAAATATCGAAGTTAGGATCGGAAGTTTATGTCGTTTCTCGTAGTTTACTCTCCGAAAAATAAGGGGACTATCTGTATACGGTCGAAGTTGAGCTCAAGTACAACTTAGTAGATTAGGCTTGGAATGTGGCGACCAAGGACTGAAGGTTGACCTCGAGTCCCACCGAGCTAGAACCCGAGGTCGGAAAGCCTGCCTTCGAGGAACATTGAGTCCGGTGTCGACCTTAGCCTCGAACGAGCTCAGAGAAACATTGTTGAAATAACTAACAGAAGACCGAAATATCCGTGACCAGTCGAATATTACGGCGAAAATCTTGGCACGAATCAATAAGGAACCGGCAATCAGCGAATCAAGAGATCTCTTACCTTTTATAGAATTGTACCTAAAGTAGGATTACTCTACTATATAAAGGGGGGTTTGATTATTCATTGGATACATGGTAACACACATCCCAAAATAATATATTATTATTCTCCTTAAGTTGTTATTATTCTCTTGTTGTTCTGTTTTGATATCAATCAAAGCACATTTGGCTCGAGGGTAGCTAACCCCAAGGCTAAAACTGCTCAACTTGTGTGGTTTGCATTTACTTTTCCATTGCTTATTTCAATTACAATCTGATTTTATCATTTTGTATTAAGTTAGATCACGTATCCTTTAAACCACTTACAAATTCAATTATTATCCGATTTTAAGGGTAAACATACATATTATATTAGTGAGAGTTACCAGTGTCTCACTTGATGTCAGGTACTCGCTTTGCACACGACTAATATAAAATTAGTCCGCATGATATCCATTAAAGCGGAAGCACTCTTTACAATAAATTTTTTCATTCGCGTACTCAAACCCAAGATAACTGATTAAGAATTAAAATTTCTTATCTATCCCACCATAATCTTTAATAATGAATATATTCATAATTATATAGTCATTTCTGATTGGCACATTAAAAGGACTTGGGATGGTTTATTATCGAGAATTTATGGATTAATGGTGTTGGATTCATTGATTCAACAAGATTACTGAATTTGTAGCAATTCTCATTTGCATGGCCTAATTTGGATCGGTTTGTCAGATCAGGAAAGCATGAAAGATGAGATCAATTTGATATGTACAACTTGTAATACAGTAGTTATACTGTATTTTTTTCAGTAAGAAATCTTTAATTATAAATGCATATTAATTTATGTATAATTTTAATTTCAAAAATATCGTTTAAAGTTATCTTTTTAACAACTAATAACAGGGCATGCGGACAAGTTAAGGAATTTTTCTCCTATGTTTGGACAACCTAAAAGACAACAACAAATACTAAAATCAAACACAGTGACGGTGTTATGGAATAAAATTCGCCAGTCAATTTAAGCTTTTTTGTACCCCTCTCATGTGCCCTGTCTCTGGGTATGGAATTATATCAACTTTTTAAGTACAACACTTGAAATAGAAAATTAAAAAAAAAAAAAACAAAAAAACAAAATTGAACTGGCTGGCCTCTCAAAGTCACTTTTCAGATACACTCTCTTTCTCAAACATTTTTGTTAGCAACATTTTTTCTCAAGTCAACCTAATTCAAATTGGAAGAAAAGCAAGTTCCTCAATCCTCATTAAAGCTATACACACCAACAACACTTGATCAGATCAGGGGTGAATTCTAAATTTAAATTTTACTTTAACAATCTTAAGTTAATTTTCAATGATAACGAGACCAATAGACTAGATTCATAGCTAAATATTATTACACATTTAGCGATTTTATTAATACAAACACAAATTTTGAACAAAATTTGTAAACTCACGTGAACTAATACCAATAACTGCAAGTTAGTGTCTCAAACCTAACCACATAAATATGTCAATATGAGGTGAAGTGTATAGTATTAATATTTAACCTTCAAAAATAACAAAGATATCAAATGTACTCGTTTGTTTCCACGTTGAGATTGAGAAAATATTTCAAAACCTCATATGTTTATTTTTATTTTATTTTTGTTGTTGTAAAAAGTAAACAAAAAATGGTAGCCGATACACAAAGCTACGTTCACGCAGGGTCGTAGAGGTGCCGCATCTCAAAGGGGTATGATGTAGGTAGCCTATATTGATGCAAGTATTAGTGACCGATTTCATAGATCGAATTCGTGACCGATTCCACAGATCGAACCCGTGATCTATAAATCACGCGAAGACAATTTGACCGTTGTTCCAAGGCTCCCTTTGTGTTTTTTTGTTTTTTTTTGGGTAAAAAGTATGCAAATCAAATCTAACAACATAATATGTCCAGATGACTTGATCACAATTAGAAGTCTAGAACTAATGTCTTGAGTCCGCTGAAGAAAATACAATAAATATAGAGTTAAGAAGTTTCCAAAGCCCTCAAATTCAAACTTTGAATAAAAATTACATGTTTACATAATATTTCACACTTTATGTGAAATCTGTAGAAACAAGTTGATAATTTTGACTAAACTAGAGAGTAACGTTCAAGGACTAAATCAATTTTCAAAATATCACACTTGTATAGATCTGGATCTCACCGTCCAAGGTTTTAATACTAGGATCTTACTATATCTGTCAAGAATTTAGTAGTATTAATTCCAACTATGTGAAGTGGCTAATAAATGAGATCATAAATAACTCTTTTATCAAATACACTTATCAACTAAACATGAGTGTTTTGACCTTCCAACTTGTAGATTACACTTCCACACGACATTATAGTTGAAATTATTCAAAGGTTGATTCATCCAGTATTTGAGTTGTGACTTAAATAAATTTGATTATTTTATTTTTAATTAAAAATTTCGAATTCAAACCTTAAATATGAAATTGATTCCGAACAAAAAACGAACTCTTTATCATTTAATAAATTTTAATTTAAATGTCGACTATTTCGTAAGCGAGACTCGAGAAATCCTTTATCACTGGTTATGAATAATATGCGTAACACGAATTCAGATTAGACAGAGGCGTCCTATAGAATAAAAAAACAAAAATATTCGAAGGTTGTTTTGGTATTTAAACTTATAACATATGAAAAGCCAACTTCGAAACCGAGAGCCATGCCGCTATTCATTCTGCTCCATCACAATGTGACCCTTCTGAAATTAAACCCTTTCTCTCTCTTCTCACTTTCTCTCTCTGCCATCTCTGCAACTTCATGACCTCCATTATTATTATTTACCTTGGGAAACAGAAACTGAACCAAACCCCAATACTAAATTATTTTTAGGTGTCAATTCTTTTTCTGTGACATATTCGTTCATTTCTTTATTCTTCAAGTTAAAACGAACTCTTAACAAACCATCCCCTGTTTCTTCATCTCTACTTCAATACCAAAAACGACAGCCCCATTTCACCAGCTACACACCATAACCCTTTTCTCTTTTCCAGGGGTTTAAGAAGGAAGAAAAAAATTACAAATGTTGGAACCAAAAAGAAAAAACAATAGAAACAGAGGTTTCTATGTAAGAATGAGGCTATTACATAATAATAGCAGAAACGTCAGAACATCAGAGAAGAGTTTTTGTTACAGATATTTCAAATGGGTGCTTTGGTTTTCACTTTCTTTTTACTTCTTTGCTTCTTTTCTTTTTAATCACAAGCCTAATAATACTATCTCCTTCATTTCTAAAACTACCGTTTCTCAATCTAAAGCTTCACGTGCCCTCATTGAATCAATCAACTCTTCAGCAGTTCTTCAATACCCTAAACACCCTCAAGGTAATTAATTACTTCACATTATTAATCTTCTACTTTTTGCTAACATTAATGTTAATCTTTATTCATTGTTTTTTTTTTTTTTGGGTTTCAGATTCGTTGAATGGTTTAAAGATTTACGTTTACGAGTTACCAACAAAATACAACAGTGATTGGTTATCGAATGAAAGATGTAGCAACCATTTGTTTGCATCTGAAGTGGCAATACATAGAGCTTTGTTGAATAGCGATATCCGAACCTTTGACCCGTGGGAAGCTGATTTTTTCTTCGTACCCGTTTATGTTTCTTGCAATTTTAGCACAGTTAATGGATTCCCAGCTATTGGTCACGCTCGTTCTCTTATTGGTTCAGCTGTTGAGCTTATTTCTTCACAATTTCCATTTTGGAATCGTAGTTTAGGTTCTGACCATGTCTTTGTCGCTTCTCATGATTTTGGAGCTTGTTTTCACACGTTGGTAAGTCCAAAAATTGAAACTTTCATTGACTGTTCTGTTATTCTTTCAATAAAGAAGAAATCTTTTTGTTTTTCCTAGAAAAATAAGATAAAGTTTTGATCTTTATGGTCTTTTAAGGTGAAAGTTTTGATCTTTATGTGTTTTTATTAACAGGAGGATGTAGCTATGGCAGATGGGATACCTGAAATTTTGAGAAATTCGATTATATTACAAACGTTTGGTGTAAAATATGATCACCCATGTCAAAGGGCAGAACATGTTGTTATTCCGCCGTATGTGTCGCCGGAAAGTGTACGAAACACGCTGGCCACGACGGACGTCAATGGTAAACGTGATATTTTCGCGTTCTTTAGGGGTAAAATGGAAGTCCACCCTAAAAATGTCAGCGGGCGTTATTACAGCAAGTAAGTAATTTTTTATGTCCGCGAACGATTATTTTGTTGTGTTTTAATGTTAAATGTCGAAAATGACCCCTAACCTTTCTTGTCTTGTCCTTTCGTTTTCAGGAAAGTTCGTACAGTTATATTACAAAAATATGGGAATGATCGGAGATTTTACCTGAAAAGACATAGGTTTGCCGGTTACCAGTCGGAGATATTACGGTCAACGTTTTGTTTATGTCCATTAGGGTGGGCCCCATGGAGTCCAAGACTGGTGGAATCGGTCGTTTTAGGCTGTGTCCCGGTGATCATCGCCGACGGCATCGAGCTGCCGTTTTCCTCCGCCGTACCGTGGGCGGATATCTCCTTAACGGTGGCGGAGAAAGACGTCGGAAAGCTAGGTACAATTCTTGAACACGTGGCTGCCACCAACTTAAGCATCATACAACAGAAGCTGTGGGACCCTAGAATTACACGGTCCCTCTTGTTCCATGATCAGACGGTGGAGGGTGACGCCACGTGGCAGGTTTTACATGCTTTGACACAGAAGTTGAATATGTCTCATCTGAAGTCAAGAGTTTCAAACGAGTAGGATTTTGACACGTGTGAGACTTATTATGGGGATAGAATCTACTGCCAGCTAAGAAAGGCTCTTTAATCGACGTGGAAATGTGTAAATGTGGGAGACAGCTATGGATGTATTGGACTGTTCTTTATTTTTCGCAGAAGAAGAAAGAAAGAGAGACAAGACAACTCTGTATATTTTTGAATTTTTATGTATATATATAGTTAGGAGGAATTCAGAAAATTGGTAAGTGGGGTCCAAGATCACAGAGATTTTATTGTAAACTGAGTTGGCAAGATATGATTGGTTGTAGGTGCGGCTTGGGGTGGACATTAGCTTGTTTTGTACATGTGAAGAAAGGGAATATTATTGTTTTATTGGTATGGTATGGGGAAAATAAGAAGAGACCGAAGATGGTTGAGAAACTGCGCATGGTCTGCAGTGTGGGTGCTTCTGCTTTGCTGTACAATTCCTTTGTTTTTCTTGTGTATCATTGTAGAAATTTTACTCAAATATACGAAAGGAAGAAAGTTAGAAAGAAATAATATTCATGTCACTATTGTCAAGCTGCGCTCAAGTCTCGAAACTCTAACAAGCGCAAGAAGAACGCTTCATCTCGCTTAAGCGATGCACTGCCAAGGCCTTTAAGACGTGTGCCTTGAGTTCGCGTTACTAAAAACCAAATATTATCAACGAAACATTAGGAGTGAATTTATTTCTTTTTTTCTTGAATTTCATATGTATTTTACTCTTTTTTAAATAAAGTTTGTAGCTTTTCGCTTTTGGCAGCGTTGGTTCATGTTCAATCTCAATGATGTTGAATTTTTGTATGTTCTTACTGACATTTGTGGGAAAAATAATTGTAGAGTCCGATTCAAAGAATGAGGAGATCTTGTAAAGAACATGGGAGCGGAGTGGGGAGGCAGTATTTACCCTTAAATGATTAAGTGGGAGAGAGAATATGGAAAGGACCCAGCTTGGAGACAGCGAGGATGTGTCAGAAACTTTAATGTTGTATTTTAATGGGGTGAAACGTTACTACGTTAGAAAGGGAAGAGAAAGAAGGGAGTAGTAGTAATTCAATAATTCAGTGGTCACGGGTTGCAGAGTAAAATCAGACCAAAAATTGGCCAAATGACATATTTTGTCCCCCCTAGGTTCTCTGTTTTTAAGGCAATGTTTTGGACTTTTGGGTCTGTATATTTGTCTTCTACGCCACCTTTCTTCTTCTTTCCCACAAGATTTTTACCGTTAGCTGTCTATGATAATGTTATCCTTATCCTTGTGTATAACATTTTGTTCAGTCATTGTTATCTTGTATGTAATTTAGCTCTTAGGACAATGATTTGATTACATTGCGAGCTCTTGTGCAGCTCAAAGTGACATTGGATATGCTGAATATGGCTGCTCGCCCTAAGTCTTATCTGATCGGATTACAGTTAATATGGTCAGTTTTGGCCAAGCTTCTTCAATTCTGAAAGTATTTTTTTTTTCAAAAAGATTTTTTTTTTTTTTTTTTTTTTAACGTTGATGTATTTGGCCAGACTTTTGGAAGAAAAAAAGTACTTTTGAGGAAAAAAGTAGTTCTCTTCAAAAGTACTTTTAAGAAAAATACACTTAGAAATAGTTTTAAAAGTTTGGCCAAATACTAATTGCTGCTCAAAAGTATTTTTCAAATTAATTAGCCAAATACAAAATGTTTCTCATCAAAAATACTTTTGAAAAAAAATACTTTTTAAAATAAACTAATTTTTACAGCTTGACCGGACATGCTATTAATGTTAGAAGCCAGCTAGGTTTATCAATTATCCGCACTAAACTAGTTAGTAACTCAAAACATGAATAAATATTAAGCAAAATGTGGTCAAAGGAAAAACTATTTCTCTCCAAATAGTAAATATATCAAATTTGGTATTTTGAAAATGGTGAGACACACAGCATGTTCCGACCTTAGCTCAGTTGGTAGAGCGGAGGACTGTAGTTGGTTAATGCCAAGCAGCATAATCCTTAGGTCACTGGTTCGAATCCGGTAGGTCGGAATTTCACTTTATTAATTAATGCTTTCCTTTTTTCCCCTATGCTTTTCCAACTTACTTTTTTTTGATAGGTTTGTACAGTCTCAAAGATCACGCTCCCACAGTAGAGTAGGGACATAATAGTTCGTCAACTCCGAGAACTTGGTAATTTCATAGTCTTGACCTTCCTAAACGCTGGTAATTCATGAGAATGTGCCCGCTGCCATGTGGCATTTTTTACAATAAAATAAATATTGTTTTTATCTTTCTAAGTCCTCCAACTATTTAAATCATATTTTTTGCGTCAAAATATGTTTAAACAAAACATGAAACAATATTATTTTTATTATAATTTTTTATTTGACTAAAGATAATAATATTTTAATCAAATTATTTTTATTTGACACGCCCCGTGGCGTTCTGGCAAACCTTCCAACGCCTAGCGCCACGGTTAGCCCCGTGGTCTTGGCAGCTCCAAGTGACAAGCGCGCAAACGCCTCTGTCGCCCCACTAACAGCTAGCGCCAATGCCCAGCCACAGGCAGATGCCCATAGCGCCGCGCGCGGACCCTGAGCCGAATGACAAAGTTGCTGCTGACGGACTTGTTTCTACTCTGCAGAAGACTAAGTCCTTTTCTTTGTAAATATAGAATAGATTTACTTTATTTTCTTTCAGTATGAACTTACAGCTTTCTTAGGTCAATTCTTATAACTTTGGTTTATTTATTTTAAGCATTATTAGGGGGGTATAAGCATTCAAACATTCAAGCAAGCAATCATTTTTCTGTACTGGTGTCTCGCCCCCTCGACACCGCGTAGCTTTTGTAATAGCTTTTCATTTATACAAGCAAGCTCTTTTTCTCAATTTTCTCTACAAGCTCTCAATTCTTTCGTTGTTCACGATCTTGATTTTCCCGCACGGCATTGACAATCTAGTCTAGCGTGCGGAGGGGACCTCAGTTGGCGGACGACAATCGTACTGACATCGATTGTAGCCTTACGTCGCCATTCCAAAGAACCTCAGGAAGGCGCCGCGTAACAGAATGTGCGTGCTGCCATGTGGCATTTTTTACAATAAAATAAATATTGTTTTTATCTTTCTAAGTCCTCCAACTATTTAAATCATATTTTTCGCGTCAAAATATGTTTAAACAAAACATGAAATAACGTTATTTTTATTATAATTTTTTATTTGACTAAAGATAATGATATTTTAATCAAATTATTTTTATATATTTGGTCAGAAAAAGAAGAAATGTATAGTTAGAACATATTATCATTGCATCTAAAAAATAAAAAATAAAAATAAAAAATATTGTTGGAACTCCATATATTAGCTAAGTAAATATTTTAGCAAAAAATAGTTTAAATAATAGTTGCATGAAATAAAAATAAAAATACACAGTAGTTACTTCTTTTTATAAAAAATACACCATTTGAACTTTATTACTTTGGCTAAATCTTCTTTTTATTTAGCTAAAATAAATAGAATTTCAACTAACTTTATAAAATTGGACCGGAAAAGAAAAAAGAAATACATAGTTGAAACATATATTCATTATATCTAAAAATTACAATCTAGAAAAAATATGCACTGTGTATCAAGAAGAAATAACGAAAAATAATAATAAAACAAATAAATTATTATTATATTTAATTATGTGGCAATTAATATTTAAAATATATTCACTTGAAAGTCGATTTTTCTTCCCCCGCAAGCCTAAAAGAGAGTATATTTATATTCTTTGCCACATCAGCATTTAGGAGACTATCGAGTTTCCAAGTTTAAAAGGGTACTAAAGACCACACAAAATTTAAGGAGGAGGGTCCTCGACATTTCTGCCTAGAGTAGGAATCATATCCACTGAAACCTATATATAGGAATCACGTCATCAACCGTGCTTAAATATTCACGTGTAGCAACATCATTATAAATTCAAATGGGAGGAATTTTGATGTAATATCAAATTATTAATTTAAAATTCAAAAAAATTCTTAAGCTTTTTCTTACTTATTCATTGTAGGAGTGGGCATAATACGGATCGAATCGAAAAAATCGACGAAATCAAAAATTTTGATTTATTCAGTTTCGATTTTTTGATTTTTTGGTCGGTTTGCGGTTTCTAGTTTTTAAAAGTTTGATTTTCGTTCGGTTTTCGTTTTTCGGTTTTACGGTTCGGTTTTTCGATTTACTCGAAAAACTGAATTTTTATATGTCTACTCCTAATTATATTTGTTGACACAAAAAAAAAATTCTGCCATTGTTTTCAACCCTCATGTTTGCTTAACCTCTTCATTCATTATGGAAAATTCTTATTTTCTAGTCATAACTTCTTCATTCATTATGAAAACTCCTAATCATATTTGTTGACAAAAAAAGAAATTCTGCCATTGTTTTCAATCCTCATGTTTGCTTAACTTCTTCATTCATTATGGAAACTTCTTATTTTCTTTCTTTATTCTTTTCAAAATTATTAAAATAAGTGTATTTTTTGATTTTTTTAAAATCATAATTATAATTATACAGTTGTTACGTAGCAAGTAGCATCGAAATCTGATAAAACTTTGCTTAAGGAAGTAAATTAAGCTTGTGTGAGTATGCTAAGTTGTTACTACCATTGTTTCGTTGTTACTTAACAATAACAGAAAGAAATTAGTTTAAATAATTAAAAAATTATTTTCAACCCTCATGTTTCGATGTTAAAACAGGAAATAGTATTAACATCGAAAAAACAATAATATAAGAGAGACTTATACGTTATTAATGTTGTATACAGTACGTATAACAATAACAGACTTACTTAAATATAAGTTGTCTCACTCATTTTTCTCGAGCCGTACGAGGAGAAAGCTTCCTATACGTTTCTAGGGGGGTGTTGTTCATCTACATCTATCCCAATGAGCCGTCTATCGAATCGTTGCAATTGATGTTCGATCCCGAAGAGAAGGAAAAGATCTTTGAAAAGTGGGTTTTTATGATCCGATAAAGAATCAAAATTATTTAAATGTTCCTGCTATTTTATATTTCCTTGAAAAAGGGGCTCAACCTATAGGAACTGTTCAGGATATTTTAAAGAAGGCGGAGGTTTTTAAGGAACTTCGTCCTAATCAATCCTAATCGACCGAAATTCAATTAAGGAAATAAATTAAGGAAATACAAAAAAGGGGGTAGTCATTTGTATATAACTTTGTATGACTTTTCTCTTCTATTTTTTTATACGTTATTAAAGAATATCTCTTTTGTCTTTTTCTGTCAACAAGTATTTTGATGGGATTTCTTATTTCTTTTGTCTTTTTCTGTCAACAAGTAATTTATTTTCGTTTTTCCATACTATTTTTTGTCGTGGCTTGAAACCGAAAAATCAAACCGATTAAATCGAATAAAACGCGAATAAACCGAACCGAACCGAAGTTATTATGGTTCGATTTTGATTATTAAAATAAAAAACCAAAAACCGAATAAACCGAACTGAAATTATATAAAACCGAACCGAACCGACTGATTCCTACCCCTCTAAATGCCATTGTCCTGTCCTTTCTTTCTCATTATCAAATTTAGAAGGATGCGTTTGGAGAAAATACGTCTCAACAATTATAAGGCATTATCCGGAAAAAAGGGCAGCCTGATGCACTGGCTTTAATTAACCTTCTTCCACATTCAACAAAAGGTTAAAAAAAAAAGTTTGCCCTGACCCATAATTAGCATTCACTTCGTCTAATTTTATTTGATGTTGTTTGGTTTGATAAAATGTTTAACAAAGAAAGAATTTTAAAATTTATAATTTAGAACAAGTCATATATATTTGTGTGGTTATACATGATCTTTTGAAGGAAAAAATGAGAAATGTAAATTTTAATTATTTCTAAACATAAAAAAATATAGTTTTTTTAAGAATAGATTAAAAAAATGCATCTCATAAATTAAAATAGAGGAAGGATAATAGTTTATGTTATATGCACTAATTAAAGAACTTTACAAGTGTTCTTTAACTGATTATAGTAAGTTTTTTTACTTTACTTTCTACGAGCCTGTTTGGATTAGATGTTGCAAATAGTTGATACGCTTGAAGTGCTGAAAAGTATTTTTAAGTGCTGAAATTAATTTCTAAAATAAGTATTTACGTGTTTGAATAGACGTGCTGAAATTGATAATAAGCAGTTTATGTGTTTGGTAGAAAAGTGATGATAAGTTTTTCTTTTATTAAAATAACTAAAATATCCTTAAAAACTTTACAGAATATTATAAATTAAAAAGTTTATTTTGTAAAGAAAAAGATGAACAACGAATATGGAATGAAAAGAAAGTTACAAAATTTATTTTGAGAAAAAATATTTTATAAATTAGAAAATATTATTAAAGATAAACTAGTAAAATCATTTGTCAAACTAAAAGTGCTTATAAGCTAAAAAATTATAACTTGGGGATGACCAACTTATGACTTATCTTGGCTTATAAGTACTTTGAGTGTTTACCAAATGCGTAGATAAGCCAAAAGGCGTTTATAAGCCAGTTTGACCAGCTTATAAGCTTAGTCAAACACTCTCTATGTTACATATTAGACTTAACAATTACCTTGTATCTATACTATATTAAAGGGCCCTTAGCGAAATGTCATTCGTTTTTTTTTTATCATTTAAAAATAGAGTTCACACTAGATAAAATTGTAATTATAATATAATTATTTTTCTAATAGTTAGGACTTTGAATGTAACTAAATTATATTTATTAAAATGCTTCCTAATTTAAACTAGGTAAAAACTCCTAATACTTAGGAATCTAAAATTGAATAAGATTTTACTTATAAAGTTTTCCTTATTAAACTTGTGTAACTATTTTTCTTAAGTCTTACTTTCATTAAATTTCATAAAGTTAGTGTTGTTATCAGTTTCTTCTCTTGAATAACCAATGAGATTGGAGTTAAATCGTAGCACTACATGTAAAAGGAAGGAATTTTTTTTTTTTTGAGACATTTGGAATTATTATGTAATGAAAACTATTTTCCAAGTTTTTGTCTTCATTTTAATTTTGTAGAATTAAACATCTAGGACCATTAAGAATGTTTTCAAATTCTAATTTTTGTATTTATTTTTGGACCATGCGAGTATTACAAATTCTACTTTTTCACGTATGCATAAAAAGCGTAAGGTGGCCAATTTATTTGCTATTTTATATAAAACATTTAATCATTAATAATGGATAACACGAACCATCATTAAATAATTTTTAATATTTTTAAAACTTTAAAATTACCTAAATTTTATTAATATTTTCTTATTTGAGCTTTTTGTTAGGAACTCCTACAAAGAATAAGTAAGAACTAATTGATACGAAAATCGATAATATCATTTGACACTCTTTTTATATTTAAGGATATTTTTGGTTCTCAAACTCTATTTTTCTTTGTAGATATATATGATGCTTAAATCTTAGTTTAGATAATACTTTCATGGTGCTAGCATTTTAAAATTCACTGTAATATTATTTAATAACCAAAAACACAAAAGAGCATCTGCTTTTTTTGAAAGAAAAAGAAGAACACTTTTTCTGAAATTATTACATGAGGGATACTTGAGGAAAAATTTAACTGTTTCAGAAAAAATGCTATATAGAAAGATAAGTTTGGTCAAATGCTAGATATTTGTATATGAAAATTCGTTTATTCTTTAAAATTTGGTTCAGATAACAAACTCAAAAACAAACTAAAGTCAGAACCTTTTTTGTAAATGAAGATAATATTTTATTGATCATAACTAATACAATGGTGTATTTAAAAAGCTGGATATAATTATCAGACAAGAAAAATAAGTAAGACAATCTTTTTGTATTGTACTAATATTAAGTTTTAGCTTATAATGATCTTTGAATTCAATTAGAGTCGTGTCCACTTAAGATTTTGATAAATCAGTGATGGACTATATTTCTTGATATTGAAATTGATTATCCAATTGATAAACTTGGCATTCTTGTGAGACGATGAAGAAGTTAGATCAAAGTACGGGTAAAATATATGTGTTATTTGAATTTATTTTTATATTAATATTTTATTATCAGCGTTCGCATTATATGTCTGAGGATAATATGGCACGATTTCTTCCTCTATTGACCTATCTTAATACAATCAACATTAATCATTTTAAAGAACTCACACTTTTTAATTTTATTTTGTAACTAAAATATACTCCTATTATTTAATAATATTCCTTTAATTGAATACTCATTGATATACATATTCGCACAAAGCGTATTGCTAAATGCAGTTCGCCTTTTTGAATTGAAAAAAAGTTAAATTAAATTTTTATATAATTTTAAAAACTTATAGTTATCAAGAGAGAATACACGCACAACGTGGGCATTCTAAGACTATTTAGGTACAAACTTCAGTGCAAATAAAGAATACACAGAATATACAAATTAAAGAATATCTAAATTAAAAACTCGGTCTAATACATTTTCCGCTAGCAAAAGTGGGTGGGCTGAGGCCCAAAACTTGTGCAGATTCTAAAGCCCAATTTCCTCTCGATAAACCCGTCTCAGTTTACCACTTTGCTACACTCTCTGTCTCCTCAGGCATCGGTGGCCCTCTCGATCGCCGGTGGGTTTCGAGTTTCCGGTCATCTTGAGATATTCTTCTTTCGTTAATTCAATTCCTTTTTAATTTTCCTCTTTCTTTCTGTAATTTTTTTGTAATCTAATGGAAAAAGTCTCGTTCTTTCTTAGGGTAAGATTAAATTCGAGTGAAGAATTTTGAAAAGAAGATGGATAAGGAGAAAGTGGAACAATTGAAAATTCAAATGCAGCAATGGTTACATGAAGCTGAAGAATTCATCCATCAAACACCTCCTGTTCAACTTTATACTGCACTTGGAGTTGTATTATTCACCCTCTTTTTCTTGTTTATCAGTAAGATTTTCAAATTTCCCTTCAATATTATTTTTTCTCTCCTTATTTCTTTGTTGAATTTTCGCATTGGCGTGTCAGTGTGTCAAATGTTAATTTCCTTTGAATTTCGCATTTCTGAGTTTGACTTAGGAAATCAAAGGTTTCTTCATTTAGCATTGGGACTTGTTTTAGGTTTTCCTTGCTTTGTTTGCTATGAAGTTGTTGGAAGAAAATCCGGTGATTGCAAAATTTTGACTACATAACTGAGTTAGCAATATCTTAGTCAAACTACAAAAACAAAGTTGTCTTCTTTTAGTCAGTGGCACCTCAATCCCAAATTAGTTGGGATCATTTTATGAATCTTCTGTATACATTGAGGAATTATCATAATTTGCTTATCTTTTGCTAGCCATCAACCTACCGCACTCTCTCTTCTTTTATTAATCAACTGTTGTTTTGATAGCTGATTTAGGACTTGGTTTTAAACTACCTGTATACAAATCAGATTAATTGTTGAACTTTTGGAAATGGTTATTAGTCAATTGAATCTTTAAGAGTATTTTGTAGAATATTCTTACTGATTATGTTATTGGTGGAATGGAAATTATCATTAAGAATATTTTATCAAGAATGCAACAACATCAACTATGCCTCAATCCTAAGCAAGTTAGCATTGGCCTTAGAATTCTTAGTATTCATGTTGATACTTTTAAGCTCATTTCAATGTAATATTATGTAAGATAAAACTAAAATATAACAAAAAGCACTAGAAGTTGTCTATATTTTCTACTGGCATATACAATTCTAGCATGACTTAAGGACTCCTAGAAAGCAATGGATCTAAAGTAAACATACTAACACTATTAAAATTTTATTCCAACTAATAGGTGTTGCCTATATTAATCTTTTTCTTTTATCGTGCCTTATTTTTCACTAGGCCAGGATGGATTTCAATTGATTGTAGGTCCTTCGAGACAATGTCTTGCCATATGATTTTGGATCTACTTTGTCCCTTTTTAACCCCTTAAGTCACGATGGTTTCACACCTACAGTCTGAAGCATTTGGAGGTTGAGTTAGGACATGACCGAACCATCTAAAGTGACCTTCTCGTTTTATCCTTTATGTGTACTACTTACACCTTCTTTTGAATAAATCATTTTAATCTTGTTTTATTTTGTTTGATCGCACATCCATATTAGGATTTGCATCTTTGCAACATTTATCTTGTCAATATGTCGAACTTTAGAGGCCTACCATTCACTCCCATATAACATTGATGGTCTCACAACCGTTCTATAGAACTTTACTTTAACTTTGGTAGGTATCCTTATCACATAACACTGGTAGCAGTTCTCTATTTTAACCATCCTATATTGATTGTGTGCATTACATTTTCATCTTTCGTACATTTCTCCTAGAACATCCAAGAAAATTATAAAAAAGGAGTGTCAGAAACCCAAATTTTATAGAAAAGGAGAATATCAGAAACCGAATGTTTATAAAACTTCCCATATCTCATGTAAATTGAAGCTCCTACATAGTGTCCTCTTGTATATTGCTAGTAACAAAATTCAATAGGCATTTTTTCTCTTCCTTTTTCTTCACATGGTGTTAGAGTATATTACTTACCAGCGAGCGGTGTTACGCTGTCTGTCTGCCCAAAAACTTTTCCTTCTCTTCACGAGTGTATTACCCTTATCTCTGTCTGGCCATCATTAAATGATGTCTTTTTGGTTCAATCAGTGACACCATCCTGCCTAGCATTCTTCTGACAATTTTTCAGACGTTCTCCTAAAATTCTTCTTTTCTTCTTGTTCTCTATGATATTACCGTCTCGACTATTTTGATAGATTTTTAAGTAGCTTTGCCTACGGGTGAACGGCCTTAAGCTGCCTGTTCTGCCAAAATGTCCTCTTGCTTTCATAAGTTTAGTATGAAGTGAAGTATGACTATATAAATTCCTGTTGACTCTTTCTACTATTTTAATCAAGACTCATCCTTTGAGTGTGGTGCAAAAATCCGGGGGGTGGGTGGGTTGCAAGGGCTGACTGTGTTAGGTTCTTCTTTTCTTCTTTTCTTCTATTTGATGCCACATTTTCGTAAAATTCTATTTCACCCTAATGCCACTATGATGATCCTCAGTGAATGGTTTCATGTAATATTAGTTTTAGATTTTTGCTCATCCATATTTCATTGAAGGCTTAAATATGAAGAATTTCCTTTTGTTTACTATTCTATCTGCAGTTCGCTTGTTCAAGCGTACAGCATCTAACACCATTGTACTCACTGGGCTTAGTGGGAGCGGCAAAACTTATCTTTTTTACCAGGTAACTCTTTGACCTGAGACCTGGGATAATCATTTTGGAGTTTATCTAACTGTTTAGATGTGGCATATACCAGCTTAGAGATGGATCAGCCCATCAGGGTACGGTGACGTCAATGGAGCCAAATGAAGCCAGTTTTATTCTACACTCCGAAAAAGACAAGGTAATGAACATTGTCTTCTCTTGTTTTGCCTTTTCCAGCCCTACTCTTTCCCCAGCATTCTTGTCATCTCCACCATCAGAAGGGAAAGATGGATTTGTTTAATTGCCACTGGTCTACCTTTTATTGTCTTGTCATGTTTTTTGTAATTGATTACTGAATTCCTTCATCTGTGTATTTCACATCTCGTACTTGGACCTCTTTTACTTTATGCTGCAGAAAAGGAAAGTGAAGCCTGTTCACGTTGTTGATGTCCCAGGGCACTCTCGTCTTCGGCCAAAACTAGATGAGTTCTTGCCTCAATCAGCTGGCATTGTGTTTGTAGTGGATTCTGTGGAATTTTTACCAAACTGCCGTGCTGCTTCAGAGTACTGATATTTTGCTGCTTGTATTATTTCACATTAGCAGTAGTGCATTTGCATTTGGATATTTGGTAACTGAATTTTACATCTTATGATTCCTCTTGTATACAGGTACTTATATGAGATCTTAACAAAGGCAAGCGTAGTCAAGAAAAAAATTCCAGTACTCCTTCTTTGCAACAAGGTTGACAAAGTAACTGCCCATACAACGGAGTTCATCAGAAAACAGCTGGAGAAAGAAATGTAAGACTACACTATCCATGGCATTTATTCTTAGAACAAACACCAATTTGCCCGTTCATACATGAGGAAGACTATCTCCTGGAAAAGCATACATATACTATGTTTGCTTAAAGCGTAACTCTGATCCGTACGCATAAAAGATTAGCATAAAATCCTTCTGGAGAGTTGAAATTAACCTTTCCACCGTGAATATTGTTGCATGCTTTATTCTTCTATTAGTAATGAACTAGGAGACCCTTTATAAATTGTTAATATCATAGCAGCAAGCTTGTACATAAAGAACCTGCCTACCCCGAAATTTTGTTGCATCTTTTATTTACTAATTCACTCTGGTACCCGTTAGGTCTCTGTATTATAACCATGGCAGAACCTTTAGTTAAAGTGCAATTTCTGGTGTTCTGTTTTATAACTTGTTGATTTTCTTATTGATCCAGCGACAAGCTTCGTACATCAAGGACTGCAGTATCTGATGCAGATATCTCTAATGAATTTACGCTTGGTGTACCTGGAGAAGCATTTGCTTTTTCGCAGTGCCATAACAGAGTAATTGTTGCTGAAGCTTCTGGTTTGACCGGAGAAATTTCTCAGTTGGAGAAGTTCATCAGAGAGAATGTGAAACCTTGATTTACTTAAGCAAATAGGTGTTGGGTTTTCTTTCATTTTCCTTTTTTTGTTTTTTGGGGGTTGTCCGGGAAGCTCATAATATTATCAGAAAGATGTAAAAAGACATCAACTTGGAAAACATATTCAAAGTAGGGGCAGAGTTTGGAGATTTCTCTTTATCTTGCATATCTAGTCCATCTAAATATTATGTTTCTTGTGCCTAAATATCTTTGCTATTGTTAGATTCTTTTTCGAAAATGTAGCAATTGCTGTTGAGTTATTTGGCTTGTTTAATTTGGAAGTATTTCACTTTCTTTTGATTAAATTTCTTTCTATTAATCACGATTACTATTACGCGGCGCCTTCCTGAGGTTCTTTGGAAGGGCGACGTAAGGTTAAGCAATCGATGTCCCCTCCGTACGCTAGACTAGATT
The DNA here is from genome assembly GCA_002018475.1 of Nicotiana obtusifolia. Taxonomy (NCBI): domain Eukaryota; kingdom Viridiplantae; phylum Streptophyta; class Magnoliopsida; order Solanales; family Solanaceae; genus Nicotiana; species Nicotiana obtusifolia. The sequence goes on along the minus strand of MCJB01029836.1, from coordinate 18,798 downwards.
GTCAGTGCCGTACGGGAAAACCAATGTCGTGAGCGTCTGAGAGAACTGAAAAGAGCAATTGATAAATGAAAGCTGATTGCATTGATGAAATAAAATCTATTACAAAAGCTACGCGGTGTCGAGGGGGAGAGATACCAGTACAGAGAAATGTTTGCTTGCTTGAATGTTGGAATGCTTGATTCCCCTAATAATGCTTAAAAAAAATAAACCTAAGTTACAAGAATTGACCTATAAGGGCTGTAGATGCATACCGAATGTAAAATGAAGTAAACTTACTCTATATTTACAATGAAAGGACTTAGACTTCTACAAGGTAGAAACAAGTCCAATGGCAGCAACTTTGTCTTGAGCATCAGGGTCTGTGCGTGCGTTGCTGGTGGCGCTCCAATAGCGTGATGGCCGTAAGAAGATCATAAATAAGGTAAATAGTCTGGAGTGGATGTCTAGATCAGGGTGTTGGCATCACACATATAGCATGTGTGCCGTGAGTGAGAGGGTGGTCGTAGATCAGCCCTCAACTCTTCTTTCGAAATTATCGAACATGATGACTTATCGGCTTTAGGCTTGCGGCACTATTTGTGTCTGCCTGCGGCTGGGCGCTGGCGCTTGGATCATGATGGGTGCGCGCGCCATTGTCTGTGCGCACGGTGCTGTTGGCCCTCGCAAGCCGCTGAACGCTGGCAAGGAGTTTCGGTGGGGCGACAGAGGCACATGCATGCTTGTCACTTGGCGCTGCCGAGACCACGGAACCGACCGTGACGCTAGGCGTTGGGAGGTTTGCCAGGATGCCACGGGGCGCGTCCAAGGGTCATGGGGCGAGGCTGAAAAGCAACCCATGACATTACTATTGACTTTTGTAAACTTTCTCTTTTGTTCACAATATTTTATGGTCATTGGTTAAGAAAATATAACTTTAGAGCTAACTGTCCAAGACACTCTTATATTTCTTTAATCATTCTGTTTCCACACGCTTGAAAATGTAAGTCCATTATGGAGTCAGAAACAAAATAAAGCCACTACGTCAAAGAACAAAGTAGAAAACGAAAAAGTAATGATATTTTATAATCTTTACTAGAAACTCCGTTGGTTTTTACCGTAAATAGTTTACTCAAGAGACAAGTGATCATTGCAAGAATTAGTTCCCAACTGTAAATAGATAATTCAAGAGGCAACCGGTGATCATGGTAGGAGGATAGGATAGGTATAAATTATTCAGATGTATAATTCGGAGAGAAGATATATACAGAGGTCGAAACAATGCTAACTATTTTATAGGACAACCAGAATACAAATAATACATAAGGGAATTAGGGTTAAGTAAGTGTTAAATCCAAAGGGAAAAAGGACAAACTGGTCTTGGCACATTCTTTTACAATCTGATGATTATCCACTTTCTGTAAATGATCGAACATAATGTCCACATTCCAAGTCAAACCAGCCCCAAAAGTTGCTTCCAGCATTTGATATTTCAACATTTTCCAGCATTTGCAAATAGGAAAAGCATTTTGCCTTGGATAATATTTGATTGGAAAATTCCCCTGTTCTTTCTAGTCTCGTTTTGTTTCAAGGATATAAATGAAAAAAATTATATACATGACGAGAACCCGGGGATGTGGTAAAAATTATATATAATAGCTTGTGCTACTCATTTATTTGAGTAGCACTAAGAATAAAAAAAAGATAATTTGATTTAAGAATACTAGTGTATAATAATGCTTGACTTGTTGATTGGTGTTTGAACTCATTTACTGTTTCCAGATATCTTTCGACTCACCCACCGAAATAATCTTGCTAACCAATACTTCAATGCTATTACCAAAGCAAACAGACCATAGCAAGGGATATGAAACACCCCAACCATCAAATACCTGCAATTGCACATTTGGCAAAGAGCATAAGCTCTTCATAAGCTTAGGAACAACTCTGGCTATTATTATTATGTTGCTCGGACTCTCCAAAATGCTGCCCCAGCTGTGTCGGATCCTCCAAAAAATGCACTTTTTCTGGAGGATCCGATGCGCACCCATGAAGAGTCCGAGTAACATACACTAAGGGGAAATAGCTCATTTCTGTGTAGCATCAATGGCTATATCTGCAATAACTAAAAGCATAATAATCTGGACATCTAACTATTCGATAGAAGATATTTAAATAGATGTAAAGTTTGTATATACGCGAAAGATTGCACACATACACTAAGGGAGCGTATTTGAATGAAATATCCAGGAAGGGATAAGGCCACCTGTTGCAAAAAGAGTCAACTCTATTAGTAACAGCATAAGCCTGGATGGCTCTTTTTTCCTGAAAAAAAGGATGACGAATAGCGTGCTGAAAACAAATGTACCACTTTGAGACACACATATGGACGAGCCACTGGAACACGACAAATGTGCATGTCCAAAGCACAAAATATGCAAATCTGAAGAAAGGGAACCGCTGGAAGGAAGCGAGAGATCATCTAAGTCACGGTTTGTGCATCGGATACGTTTATAGCTTAAGGCAATCGTGAAAGCAGACTTACTAGAGAATTCAAAATCACGTCGCCAAGCAGGGTAATAGCATTGACAGAATGCATACCAACAACCAGCTGCATAGACCAGTAGAACATCAACAAACTTACGTATAAATGGTAACAGAAAATGGGAAAGAAGCACACATTCTGGACTTAGCACTACAGTGCATGACCAGGCTTTATTGCAGAATAAAATGCAGAAGCCACAAATTGAATCAAAATTTAAAAGGGAAATAGGATCAAGCCTGTAGAATATAAAGAAAGAAGACTCAACTAAGGAAACTAGAGTTCTTAGAACTTACAAATTGTAACCTGTAATCACTGGGTGTGAGGAATGGGTAGATAAGAAGCCAATAAACGCAATCTGTAAGCACCACGGCACCCGCACAGATCTACAAGTTTTTGAACAAAATCAAAACAGCAGAACAAAAAGAAAACTAGCCAAAGTTAATGGATTATGCAGCAAGAGTTAACACTATTAGTAACAGCATAAAATGCAAGGTGAATATATATTGAGAGGACATACCTGAAAAATTATTTGAAAGGCATAGCTCAAACATCCTGCAACTTCTCTATCATCAGTTTCCTCAATGGAACTCAAGTCCTTGGATACGCCAGGTAAACTTGCATTCTTCTCAAGAGTTGGAGCGTCATTTTTCTCTTCATCGATACAACCTACTTTCGCACCAGCAATACCCTTGCGCTGATGTTGGATACATCCATAGATGGAGAGTGAAGACCCTAACTACACAATTTCGTTGAGAACATAACCAAGTTAAAGAAACTAGGGACAATCTGAAACTAAATGAGCTAGGAGAAGAGATGATAATGTTGTAATTAAATGAAATAATATTTCCCGAGCTATTTAGCGAGGGAGAAGTAATAGTTACTATGCCTTTGGAGGAAGAAAGAAACACTTTTGTTTTATATATGTATCTCAAGACATTCACATCCTCCAGATCATATCCAGAAATGAAAGGTAACGATCGTTCAACTGCTGAATAACATACCCCAAAATAGAGAGTGACCAAAGAGAATGTCCACCTGTTCAGCAAAAAAAGAATAATCAAAAGCAAAAGATAAGATTAAGTAGGCAATGGACATGTAAAAGTGTTCATTAGAAAGTTATCTTAGCAAGAGAGTGAACCAAAAAAGAGTCATGCCAATAATAAGGAGATGGCGCTTACTGAGTATAGAAAAAAAATATATCTGTACTATTTTTTACAACGTCCATGAAAAGCATTGAGAGAAGAAAAGTGAAAGCAATTAGCCTGTAAGAAAGCAGCCAAACAGGACTGATTGCTTTATGACATGTACTCCAAGCTTCGTCTTTGTACAAGAACCCAATCGGCCTTTCCTTCTTCTTATTATCTCTTTCCTGGTATCTCCATTTTGGCGAACCTTCAAACTTCCATATTAAGAATGCTGAAATACCTACAGCTACAAGGAGCCCCGATCCCAAGACTGAGAACCTCCACGTCAACCAATAATTTGGAGTGGCTGTATGTCTTATCATGACTGGCCACCAAGTATGTTATATGAAGATCCTGTTAAGAACCTCATCATAACTAGTAATCATTCAAAGCTTGAATTTATTTTTCTTTTGTAAGAAATGTGGAACAACCAATAACTATAGCTAGAATTCAAGAAATTCAGACACTATACGTCTTATCTCATGTTGAAGATAACTTTTTGGCGGGATACATGGCCTGCAGCACGAGAAGCAAGCATTGATCACCTACCAATTTAAAGAACTTTCTTTACGAAACAAGGAGTCAAAATAGGTCAAAATTTACCAAAAGTTTGTCTCAACTTAGGAATGATGTTGGTAATAGCTCACTATGATATCCATCAAGGGTGGAGCCAAAAATAGTAATAAGGGGATTCAAGAAAATGCAAGAACGCCAAACATAGGATTTGAAGGTGCGAGCTGACGCAATTTTTAAACTATGTTTGCCTATTTTGCATAGTATAATTTTTTGACTTAAGGGATTCAATTGAACCTCCTTCATTACATGTAACTGCGCCGCTTATATCCATAATTTGATAATGTACTGAGCTAAAAAGAAAACAGGACTACTTCAGAAACACTCAACAAAGCAAGGATGAAAGTTCCTTAACATTGATTGTAGGCCAGTATTGCTATATTATCATAACAAAGGACGTTAATACTGTTAAAAAACAAGAAAATAATATCAAGATCCGGAAAAAGATAAGCATGGCATAGTACACCGTCCGCCCTTATCCCTATAGCAGTCTTTACATTTTGGAATGGTCCGAAATATTTGACACTGTTCTATTTTATACAACTTTCCAAAAAGAAAAAAATTCAAATTTCATGAAACTGTTTTCAACCTTTTAACTCTAATACGGTGTTACTATATAAAATTAACTTTTCAATCAATGCTTAAACAATATCTTCTATATCACTAACATAAATAACTCAAATAAATATTTTAAATGTTGTGTCAAAATCTGAGAATATGTTCTTGGCTCTGTAGGTAATACATATACACAAAAACACAGACAACACATACAATTTACACATTATCCAAAGAAAATAGAACATACCCAGAAAAATTCTTGAAGAATCAACAAAAAGGTCTCATTTTTCTTTCAAATATTGGTCAGCAAAGAAGATTGATAGTATTAGTATCAATAGCAAATTATTAGAAAATGGGAAAGAGTAAATACAAGAATTAAACTGGATATTTATAAACTGAGACTAATTTAGATAATTGATATAAGAGTACCTTATGGGCCTGAAGATGGGGAAAAATGATATTGAATAAATGATAGGGACATTTCTCCATCTTGCTTCCCTCTTTGTTACACGACCAAACCATTCTAAGTTTGTTTTCTGTGTTGTTCTACACAAGTGAAGGAGCTTGTTTTTCTCTCAACCATTCAACTATAATTCTAGCAAGTCTTATGTGCTTGAAGTATTTGACTTCGCACTAGATAACAAAGAAATGAAACTTTTGACTAAATGTGCATATATTATCAAACGCACTCCTATTACTACTCTACTCATTTTGTACCAAATGAAATAATATTGTAATAGACCAATGTTGACAGTTTTAAGCACATATTTAATACCACAATATACGTACATCTTATACTAATAAATATTGTCGTAATTTAATTTCAACATGCCATATAAAAACAAACTATTCTAGACTGAAATAAAACAATAAGGAAAAGACTAATATTGCAAGGAAAATAGAGGTAATTCTTATTGATTTTGGGATGATTTACAGTGGGTAAAGCCCCTCTATTTATAGGGGGGAAAATGACTTAGCCACAAAGTAACAAACTCTCTAAAAGATAGACATTCACTCTAAGTACAATTCTATTCATAACACTCCACCTTGAATGTTTACTCAATAGGTAATGTGGCTCGTTAAAACCTTAAATAAAGCCAGTGGGAAAAAAAATTATAATAAAGGAAAAAGAGTACACATGTTTAATAGTACGCCTTTTGGTTTCCTCATTAAAGACCTTGCAAGAGAAAACCTTGTAAGGAAAGAAGAGTGCAATGCGTATTAACTCCCCCTGATGAGAGCATCAATTCACATCCTTGAGCCTTTGCATCCCAATCTTGTACACCAACTTCTTGAAGGTTGACGTCGGTAGAGATTTGGTGAACAAATCAGCCACATTATCACTTGAATGAATCTGTTGCACATTGATATCACCATTCTTTTGAAACTTATGTGTGAAAATAACTTCGGTGAAATGTGCTTTGTCCTATCTCCTTTCATGAATTCTCCCTTCAATTGAGCTATGCATGCTTCATTGTCTTCATACAGAATCGTGGGTAGTTTGTCACACTTGAAACCACATTTGTCTTGAATAAGATATATTATAGACCTCAACCACACACATTCTTGACCTGCTTCATGAATGGCAATTAAGCATGATTAGATGAAGTAGCCACAATTTATTGCTTAGTCGATCGCCAAGATATGGCAGTGCCTTCACATGTAAACACTTAGCCTGTTTTTGATATCGGCATAACCAACAAGATCGGGACTGCGATTATTGCCATAAAATAAGCCCATATCGGTAGTCCCTTTTAGATACCGCAATATGTGTTTGATTCCGTTCCAATGTCTCCTTGTAGGAGCAGAGCTATATCTTGCTAAGACATTAACTAAAAAAGTTATGTCAAGTCTTGTAGTATTAGCAAGATACATTAGTGCACCAATTGCACTAAGATATAGTACTTCAGGACCAAGTAGCTCTTCTTTCTTTTCTTGAGGTAGGAACGGATCCTTATTCACACCGGTTGACCCTTTTCTATGTAGGCAGATTGATGAACAAAAATTCCGTTTGTCAAATGTTCAATTTGCAAACCGAGACATAATTATGTCTTTCCAAGATCTTTCATCTCGAATTCCTTCTTTACATAATCAATTGCTTTTTGGAGTTCTATAAGAGTTCCAATAAGATTTATGTCGTCAACATATACGGCAAGTACAATAAATTTCGATGTTGTTTTTTTTATAAAAACACATGGACAAATGTCATCATTTATATAACCTTCCTTTAATAAATACTCAGTAAGGCGGTTATACTATATTCTTCCTGATTGCTTTAGACCATACAAAGATCTTTGCAATTTGATTGAAAATATTTCCTGGGACTTTGAATTATGTGCGTAAGGCATTTGAAATCCCTCAAAAATTTTCATGTATATCTCATTATCAAGTGAACCGTAAAGGTAGGCTGTAACCACATCCATTAAATGCATGTCAAGCTTTTCATGGATAGCAAAGCTAATGAGATAACAGAATGTTATAGCGTCCATAACAGGAGAATATGTCTCTTCATAATCGACATCAGGCCTTTGTGAAAGTCCTTGTGCAACAAGGCGTGCATTATATCTTTGTATCTCATTTTTCTCATTCTTTTTACATACAAATACTCATTTATAGCTAACAGGCTTAACACCATTAGGTGTTTTGGACTACAAGCCCAAAAACTTTACGTTTCACAAGTGAATCCAACTCAGATTGGATTGCTTCTTGCCATTTTGGCCAATCACGTCTTTGTCGACATTCTCCAACAGATTGAAGTTCAAGATCCTTAGTATCTTGCATAATGCTAGATGCAACATTATATGCAAGGACATAATCCACCACTATATCCAATCGATTCAAATTCGTCTCAATATCAATTGGGTTTATTGATAGTTATTTTCTTGAGTCTCAGGTTAGTGATTTCCTCATGAATCTCAGGATTGGTTAAATCGTGGATTTCTTCATGAGACTCTTTCGTAATGTCATCTTGATCATTTGTTTTCCCTTTTCTAGGATTTCGAGTAGAACCCAATGGTCTGCCACGCTTTATGCGTGCTTTTGATTCATTAGCTGTGATACTAGAAGATTGTCCAACAGGGACATCAATACGGATTGGAACATTCTCTGCAGGGATATGTGATTTTCTTATCCTTTTCAGATTCGTAAATGCATCTAGCATTTGCTTTGCTATTTTCTGCAAATGAATAATCTTTTGCACCTCTTTTTCACAAATACAGGCACATGGATAAAGAAGAGATAATGATGGATTTTTGTAGCAAATAATGGAGGGCGATTCAAACCCAACATATATTCCTAACCTTCTTTGGGGACCCATTTTGGTGCAATATGGCGGTGCTACAAGCACATATACTGCGCATCCAAATTTTTTTAAAATGGGATATATTAGGTTCATGACCCAAAACTAATTGCAATAAAAAATATTTATGATAATTTATCGGTCTGAGACGAAGTAGCGTTGCTACATGCAAAATGGCATGACCTCAACAGAAGTGGGCAACCTCATTTTCATGAGTAACGGTCTTGCTATCAATTCCAGACGTTTAATTAAAGACTCTGCAAGACTATTTTGAGTGTGAACATGAGCTACAGGATGTTTCACTTTTATCCCAATTGATAAGCAATAATCATTAAATGCTTGGGATGAAAACTCTACAGCATTGTCAAGTCTAATAGACTTAATTGGATTATCGGGAAATTGTGCAAGTAATCGGATTATTTGCGCCATTAATTTTGCAAACGCCAGGTTGCGAGATGACAATAGGCACACATGAGACCATCGAGAAGATGCATGTATTAAGATCATAGAATATCTAAACAACCCACTAGGTGGGTGAATAGGTCCAAAAATGTTCCCTTGTATACATTCCAAAAACGCAGGGGACTCAAACCCAACCATTGTCGGTGATGCTCTAATAATTAACTTGCCTTGATAACAAGAAGTGCAAGAAAATTCATTATTTAAAAGAATCTTTAAATTATTTAATAGATGCCATTTGGGTTTTCTATAAACCGTCTCATCATAATTTATTCAGGATGTCCCAATCGATCATGTCAAAGTAAAAAAGTATTGGAAGAAGCGACCTTTTGGTTTACGATAGAATGTGCCTCAATTGTACTAATTCTTGTCCAATATAGGTAAAGATGAGAACTTTTCAATAACTCTCTTTTGACCAGAGACATTTTTGGTAATGATGAGATATTCAAGATTATTCTCATCTATTGTCTCAAATTGAAATCCATTTCGGCGGATATCTTTAAAACTCAACAAGTTCCTTTTGGACTTGGAGGAGGACATTGCATTCTCTATGATAAGTATTGTTTCCTGAGGCAGAGTTATAGTAGCTCTTCGAGAGCCTTCAATTAGATTACTGCTACCAGAAATTGTAGTAATATCTGCCTTATATATATGAGAGAAATATTTTTTCTCTTTGAATATTGTATTTGTCGTACATGAATCAATTAAAAAAATATTTTTGTTAAACTCTGATCCAAATTTGCTTTGAGAGATATTCATATTTGCTTCCCATGGTTTGACATACAAAATAAATATACGAATAAACATTAGTTTATTCTTGTCCATTAAAGATATTCATGAATTTATTCTAGCATTTTAACAAGGATTTTTTGTTTGAATGAATGGATATGCTAATAATGAGGAAGATAAGGACATTTAGTAGAATTAAATACCTTAGACCTAAATAACACGGTGTGAAATTGTCATTATTGAATACAACTACAATTCCATTGTAAAAGACATATACTTATTTGCAAGAGTTGGGAGTTTAAATAGGCTGCAGCTCTATAGTTTCTTATTGAATCACACTAGGTATAAGAAACTAGAATTGGATAGACTTCTAATGGACATATCCAGTTATAACTAAGTTAGCGGATAAGACATTTAAATATTCCCATTGTACGAATCTAGTTCCAAGAAGCTGATGCACCAAGTTTCTAAATTACAATTGTGGAACAGATTGTATACCAGAAACTATTCTTCTCAGACTTGGCGTACAAGTAGGAGAAACAATTAACTTAGAAATCTGTTTTACCTTCTGCATTTCATTTGAATAATGGCAGACAACGATTATTACTTTAATAAGAATATGACAATCTTTAAACTAAGCAAACTAAAAATATTGTTTAAAACAAATACTAGAATTATATTTAATCAAAACGCAACTAACACTGTTTCATAAAATAAATAATATTAATTGATACTAATGACTACTGCTCATTTAAAGAATTATAATTACATGATGTTCATTTACTAACTACTACGAATAGATAAAAATAAAAATCAAACTATTTAATCATTTTTAATCACGGATCTATCACCGATCAAGTGGCCTATTTTTCCATCAAGGTGCTCAAAGAAGTCTGTCACATCCAAGTGGGTGATGTCAAGTTCATTGTCATAGACAAAATTAGCCTCAGGGCTTTTATTCTTTAGAGATGCTTGATAAATCTCAACTAAATATCTTGGTGTACGACAAATATTTGCCCAATGCCTTTTTCCACCGCAAGGATAACATTCAGTTTCTGAACCATTTGCCTGTGGCTTCTCATCTTTCCCTTTCCACTTTTGGTGATTATTTTTCTTTGGGGGATGATTAATACCAGAAAATTTTTTTCCTTGTCCACGGCCTTTTCCACGCTTAGTATAATGAGAATACACCTCATCCACTTCAAGCAATGGTGTAGACCCAGTGGGTCGATTATCGTGATTTCTCATGAGCAAGTCATTGTTTCGTTCAGCCACAAGGAGAAGAGAAAACAACTCAGAATACTTCTTGAAACCTTTCTCTCGGTACTGCTGTTGCAGGACCATATTGGAGGCATGAAACGTTGTGAACATTTTTTCAAGCATATCATAGTCAGTGATACTATCTTCGTAGAGTTTCAATTTAGAAGTAATTTTGAACATCGCCAAATTGTCTTCAGAAACAGACTTAAAGTCTTGGAGCCTCAGATGAGCCCAATCATATCGTGTGACCAACTTTAAGTTGTCATATCTTTCCTTTAAGCCATTCCACAAAACAAGTGAATTTTTGACTGTGAGATATTCTATTTTCAACCCTTCATCAAGGTGATGGCGCAAGAAAATCAAGGTCTTAGCACAATCTTGGGTAGATGCTTTATTTTTATCTTTAATGGCGTCTCCAAAATCCATTGCATCTAAATGGATTTCAGCATCCAACACTCATGTCATATAGTTCTTGCCCGAAATTTCAAGGGCAACGAACTTTCTTTTCATAATATCAGTCACAATTAAAAGAGGAGGAAAGTTATACCTTAATCTTCTCAAAGAGCTTCTTGAGACAGTAGAGTCTCGTGCTGATAACGTGAAATAAAACAATAAGGAAAAGAATAATATTGTAAGGAAAAGAGTGAGGTATTTCTTATTGATTTTGGGATGATTTGCGATGGGGTAAAGCCCCTCTATTTATAGGGAAAAAAATAACTTAGTCACAAAATAACAAACTCTCTAAAAGATAGACATTCACTCTAAATACAATTCTATTCATAACAAGATCAATATTTTTTTCAGTATCTATAATTATTTATTGTAAAAATTAAAAAACTATACATTGTTAATTCTTCTTTCATGGAGTAAGAAATCCAGCCATTTTAAGGTGGAATTTCAAGAATTGATTGGTAAACTATGCATTTTTACAAATAATTTACATTTTTGGGTAGGCTCGCTTATCATACTTTGGGCAAGTGTTAGGAATTAGGATATCTTATATATTAACTTATCCCAAAGTAGTTCACTATTATTTTTTCTAATAATAACGTATATGTTTCAGTTTGTGCGCATCTCAATTATGTCATCAAGTAAAAATTACCTCTTACCTCTCACTAAGACCGATACTAAAAAATCATCTAATATTTATGGCAGAATAGCCTAAATGGTATTTATACTTGTGTCACTTTGTCATGCCGGTCCCCAAACTTATCATTTTGCCAAGTGAACACTTACACTTGTTCAAACTATGTATAATAAACGCTTATGACAGGAGGCTGATCCTACGTGTGAAATTTGGCTTTAGTGCATGATTCACACGCCTGTAAGGAGCGTGAGCGTAGATGAAAAAGCCCTAACGGTAATATTGTGGCCTATTTAACAGCCATCTTCTTCTTTCTACCTCATTCTCCATTGTTAAACATGATAGAAGCTGCTTTCTATCCAAATATGATGCCTTCTTCTTTCTCGTGTTAACTTCAACAGTCAAAAATAGAATTTCTTTGCTGGGATTCTTCATTGCCCATCAATTTCTGCTATCTCATTTTCTTTTCAAGGTCGATTTTTTTCTTCTTCTCGGGCAAGAAATAAGCTACTGCCGCATCTTCTCCTTCAGCAATGAAGAAGGAACCTTTGCGTTATTGTGGAGTTGCTGCAGATCTTAAAATGTCATGAATACCCACCAATCCTGAAAGAAGGTTCCTAGGCTGCCTAAGATATGACATTGGTGAAGGCTGTGGCTTTTTCCGATGGGTTGATCCTGTGATTGAGGAAGAACACTACAAGATTCTTCTTGCTGGTCTTATTAAAAAGAGTGGTCGATGCCATTGTCAAAGAAGACAAGGAAGTCGAAGTTCAGAGTTGCTGCTATTATAATTGCGGTTGTAGTTGTTCTAATGTTAGCTCTTATATTATGTGTTTAGGATTGATAGCGTACTTTGTTATTTCTTGGGTTTAGGCTACATATTTTGTGTTGATGTAAAATTTTGTTCATGGAATATATTGACAAAGGGAACATTCAAGTTGAAAAATTATAATTTACCATTACAGCAATAATACTTCTACTACTAATATCGTTGTCTGTTATAGGTAGTTATATAACATCCAAAATAATGAAGTTGATTTAAAAAATATTATCTACGATAGGCATTTAACAAAAACATCCATAATAAAGTAGCTTTACAAAATATTGTCTACCATAGACAATTAACAAAAACATCCATCATTAAGTCTTCAAAATATCAATAGATCACTTCAATTAATACTTGTTGTGGCTTGGTGTGGATTGTGTCTTTGGTGTGGCTTTAGTGGTTGTAGCAGAGTTTGCCCTTCTGTAACTCTATTCTTGCATGTGCCTTTGTGTAAGAGAAACTTGATCCTTCCACTTTAGTCCAGGGGGTTTGAACCTAAGTTCAATGTTAGTAGGGGCAGAACTTATGAGTGTTGAAGTATTGTGTACCACTCTGTCAGTAGTTCCAGACTGCACAAAAATAAAAGGTTGTGAGTGAGGGATTTTCTAGCAAACCATATCTGTTGACTGTGTGATTAAGTGGAAATATTTACCTCTGTATCACAGTGCCACTTGAACCAAATAGCAAACCAGATCCTGCTGCCTTTGGTCTCTTAAACCCGGCATTTGTACCACCTCTTCTAAGCTCATTGATCTTCCTTTTTGGACCTCCAGCAACACTAGTTGATTGTTGTGTGCTTGAATTAGTGTTTGGTTTAGTGAAGGTGCCACTTTCCACAGTTCCAGCTGCTGCTGCACTTCCAGCTACTGTTGCTGCATTTCCAACTGCTACTGCTGCACTTCCAGCTACTGCTGATGTATTCTCACTAGTTCCCGCCCTTCCATCTGCTGTTGTTGATGATGCATTTTCAGCAGTTTCACCTCCTACTGAACTAGTTACAGCTCTTCCACCTTGGGTTCTCTGCATACATTAAAAAAAAAATATTGGTAATTGAATTCATTTGATAATGAGCACATAAGAATATTCACATTAATACTTACAACAGTTGGACATCTTTTCTTGTTATGTCCAAGAGTCTTGCATAAATAACATCTCATTTGTCTCCCTATCCTTGTACCCTTCCCAAACTTCTTCTTTGGTCCATCAGCAGCTTTTCTCCTTTTTTTCTTTGGCCTTCCTGGCATTGCAGTTATAATAGGTAGCTCAATAGCTTGAACTGGGCTTTTTAGCCATCAATTCATACTAGTTAAAGGTGGAATGAATCTATTGTATACCTTAAGGTAGGTGTCCTTCCTATACAAATGGTCAACAAATGGCTCAACCTCATAGTTCTTATGATGCATTGATGTAATTTCATGTACACATGGAATTCCTTTGAGTTGCCATGACCTACAAGTACAGGAATGTCACGCCTCGAACTTGGGTTTGGACGTAACACGGCATCCGGTGCCTGACTACATGTGACCGAGCGAACCGACTGGCTGACTGAATCAACATGTGATATCATATCATACTGAATGCGGAAGATAAACTAACATATGCTGATATACTAAAAGTATGAATGATATAAATCAAAGTGTGAAAACATTAACACAAGTTTGAAACATATCTGTAGCCAATATTGCTTAACATGAAAAGTATGTGACTCTGTCTAACTATTACTCTAGTCTATGAAGCCTCTAATGAAATACTGAAAAGGCCAACTGTCTGTAAATACTAGAAGACTATAAAGTAATGATAATGCCCCGAAAGAACTAGGGCTCACCCACTAGCTGGTACGAGAATCCTAGCGCTTTGAATCGTCAACCTGTAAATCATTACGAGCATCGTGAGATGCATGCCTCGGGCAAAAAGGATGCCAGTACATTTGAATTGCACTGGTATGTAAAGCAACTAAAAGAAAGAATTATAAATGCTGAAACTGAAACTAAGCTGATAACTAAGAATTGATAATTGATAACTGAAATGATAACTATTGAAACTGAAACTGAAATGATAACTGATAACTGAGAACTAAACAAAAGAAGTAAGGATATGAATACTCCCTCTTCTGAATGATGAACAACCTGTTTATCTGAATAAACTACGGCCTCGGGCCCAATATATATGTGCACAAGCTACAGCCTCGGGCCCGATATATATGTGCACAAGCTACGGCCTCAGGCCCAAGTATACGTATACATAACTATGGCCTTAGGCCCAAAAATACATAAAGCATCCACAGGCTCAAACATACATACAGAATAAACTACGGCCTCAAGCCCAAATATGCGTAAAGTATATAAACTACGGCCTGAAGCCCAAATACAGGTGTTCAACATTCAGGTATTTACATTCTGGAACTGAAAATCATCTGCAATATGTGATGCTGAAATACTGAATCATATTGAGTTACATGATACTGCAATACTGAATAGGACTAGATTGAAATATGAATTGTTGAACTGATTATGAAAACTAAAACTTCAAATGTTTATGACATGCTGAGTAATCTAGACTGAGACTCATGGGCATCAAACCCAAGTCTATATTGATTACCCACTGAGCTCACAACATTTAGAATGGAAGTCATGAACAAGTTATGAAGCTAGAGAATAAAAGTTCTGCTCAAGGAACTAGGCTTAACTATATTTCTGAGGCAAGTAGTAACATCGTAAAAGAAACGTAGTGTAGAGAGAATCATTAACATTCCCAAACATAGAGATTTAGCCTCACATACCTGGACTCTGGCCCTTTAAGCGTATCACAATGTTTGTCGCCTCTTTTTCAATGATAATCTATGTCAATATATATCAAGATGAACCAATATTAGCACTAATTCTCATGTTTTAGTCACATAGGAATTTTATCAAACACCTTATGGGCGTAAAGTCTCATAGCCCTTAGTAATTCGTCTTTTCTTCACCAAGTTCTCATTCTACTACTTCTGGGTGATTCTACAATCCCAAATAGATGTAACTAACACCATTTCTCATCACCCAAATGTTTACAACAATCATAAATCAACAACCCAAAACCCTAGCATAGTTCATATAGTTCTCTTTATAAACCTATTTACCATTCTCCCAAAACTCATCAATTCATAGTTATAAATGATTAAAGAGTAGAAGAATTACCTTTTGAAGTTCAATCCTCTTGATTTCGAGTTCTAGGGTTTCTTTTCTTAACAATGATGTCTCGATCGAATATTTAATGATTGGAAGGATTTGCCCATGTTAATAAGGTGTTGGAGAATTGAAATTAACTTAGAATCATCGTTAGAACTTACCGTGGATGATGGAGGGACCTTTGGAAGTTGGGCTCTTGGGAGCTCCCCTTTCTAGAGCAAATGTACGTGTTTGGGGTTGTAGGGAACCAGGTAGGGTTTAAATAAGTGTACGCGTCCCAAAAATTAAGGAGAAAATAAAAGTAGCTCGGATAAACATCGCCGGCGTGAGGCATTGTCTGGGACACCAAAATAATTGTGCAAGGCGCCATCAAAGACGCCAAAACTACAGTGCCTTGCACTGTCTGGGGCGCTGAGGTTTTATGGTCTTGCATTGTCTATGGCCATGAGTTTTTATGGCATTGCACTGACTAAAGCTATAAGACGTAACTCCCATAAACTTAGTCGATTCTATCAAATTTTATGCACCTCATTATCGGTCTTGATTCCAAAATAATGGTTTTCACTCTTACTCATCCCGATAGGACTTCACATTAATACTTATTTAATGCATCCACCATTATTTAGATTTACGGAGTGTTACAAGGAACACTTCCCAAAGTCAACAATATGTTTATATGGCCCATACTGGATCTCATACCCTGTTTCACCATTAAATTTGACTTCACATTTGGCTGCCCTTTGAGCATTCTCTCCAAGTATTTCCATAGCCATGGGTGATATATCACCTACCCATTTTTCAGAAAACTCTCTCATGCTATTCAACTATTGAATGTCTCACACATGTTGTTCTCCACTACATCACACTTACTATGTTCTTTGAAGTATGTAAGGGTGTTAAGTGGTCCGGGCCCGGCCCGGGACCGCGGGCCAAACGGGCCTCGCGGGCCGGTCCAAACGGGCCTGGGCCTTAGTGGTGCAAAAGCCCACCACGGGACGGTCCGGATTAAGGAGCCCACGAGCCCCGGACCATTTGGCCCGGGACTGCCAAGCGGGCCTGGGCCGGGCCCAACGGCTATTTTTCAAAAAAAAAATTCAACGGCCAGATTTTTAAAATCTAGCCGTTGGCTTTAATTTTTGCCCGTTTTAATTTCAGAAAAATAGCCATTTGACCCCCAAACTTTTTATAAATATACTTTTTACCTATTCTCAACTATAAATACCCCCTCATTCTTTCATTTTTACTCACAAATTATCTCAATCTCTCTCTAATTTCTTCCATAATTGCTTACTTTGTTATTGAAATTTCGTAAAAAATTGTGAAGTTGGTGAATTGAAGTATTTAAGTCTTCAAGTCTTCAACGATATTCAATTTTCAAGAAGTTGTTCGTCATTTCGGTAAACTCGTTCCAACTCTTTAAGTTTTAATATTATTGTTCTGTTTGTTTTATTTAGTATAATCATAATTAATATGGATTTTTCTTTGAAAAAAATATTTGGTGGTAAGGGTAAGGAAAAATTAAAAATTGGTGAATCTAGTCGCCAAGCTACTATTCCTCCCCTTGTTACCCGTCCTCCTCCACCTGTTATTCTTGATAGTGATAACCCTTGTTTTCAATTTTCGGATAGTCAATTTTGCCATGATGTTGCATCGGGTCAACAATTAGATGAAGAAATTATAAACGCTCTTTACCCTAATCAAACTATATTTGAAAATGATGCGTAAAATGATGATTTAGATGAAACACAGCCGGATTTAGATGATACACCTACTAGTCCTATTAATAACCTAACTGATGCCCCGCTTGACCCTCCTGTAGTAACCCCTACATTTAATAGAAGACATGCTAAACAGGCCGAAACATCTCTTGTTTGGCATTTTTTTACTCAACTAAGAGAAGAAAATAAGGCTAAGTGTAAAACTTGTGGGTCTTTGTTGGCTCATAAATTTACTGGCAACCGTAGCGGTATGAGTAGTTTGACTAGGCACATATTGAAACACCCTAGAGATAAACAAAGATATTTACAAATGAAAGCTGCGGAAGAGGGGACAAGTGTAGATACTGCAGTTCACCCTAGGGCAGGTTCAAATCTAGTTCAACCGGGAATTAACACTGTTACCTGTGGAATTTTATATTACGATCCAAACAAGGATCATGAAGAATTAGCAAAAATGGTAACTGTTATGTGCTTACCATATAGTTTTCCTTCTAACCCCCATTTTGGGCAATATATTAGAAAAGTTTATAATCCTACTTATAAAAGATGGCCTCGTGCAACCGTAAAGGCCGATATTTATAAATATAAACACGAATATGAACAATATTTGTGATATTTATTTACTCATATAGATTGTCGCATTACTATTACTACGGATATAGGTAGAAGTGCCAATGACTGTGATTATCTAACCGTTACAAGTCATTGGATAGGTGAGGGCTGGATAATGCAAAAGCGCATTATTGCCTATAGAATTATTAACTCACGCCACACTGGTAAGTTTATTGCCAACACAGTAGCAGATATTTGTAGATATTTTTGTATTAGAGATAAAATAATATCTGTTACAATGGATAATGCTTCTAGTAACACTAATGCAATAGGCTTGCTTACAAGTACATTAAATCCCGTATTTACTAATATTTTTCATGTTATGTGCATTTGTCATATTTACCATTTAATTGTTGGTGATGGTATGAAAGTGTTAAATGTAGAAATTGAAAAAGTAAAAATGGCTCTTAATTGGCTTTTTTACTCAAACCGTAGAAGTAGACTTAGAGAATATTTTAAAAAATGTGATGAATTTGGCCTTAGGGAAAGAAAGGTTCCTAAACCTTGTCCAACTAGATGGAATTACATGTATGAAAGTCTAGTTGTCGCCTATGAATATAGAAACCCAATTAGCGCAACCTATAATGCTCGTGTAGGTGATGGTGATGATGATGATGATGATGACGAGCACCTTACTAATCAAGACTGGACTAACGTTAAAATTCTTGTAGATTTTTTAGAACAATTTCATGTTGCAACAAACGAATTATCTGGGCAGTACTATCCTGCTATTTCTAATTGTTTAGTTTATATTGCTGCACTTGCAGATTTATTTTCTCAATTTTCAGAGGGTGGGATAATTTATGAAC
>MCJB01029826.1:91990-131352 GCA_002018475.1 Nicotiana obtusifolia | reverse complement strand
TTCCCCTCTGACCTACTGGGGATGCCACCCGACAGGGATATAGACTTCTGTATTGATTTGGCTCGAGAAGGGTTTCATTAGGCCCAGTGTTTCACCTTGGGGTGCGCCCGTGTTATTCGTTAAAAAGAAGGACGGGTCAATGAGAATATGCATTGATTACCGACAGTTGAACAAAGTTACAATCAAAAATAAGTACCCATTGCCAAGGATCGATGATTTGTTTGATCAGCTCCAGGGTGCCAGGGTATTTTCAAAGATTGATTTGAGATCTGGTTAGCACCAGTTGAAGATTAGGGCATCCGATGTCCCTAAGACGGCTTTCCGCACTCGGTACGGGCATTATGAATTCTTGGTCATGTCCTTTGGGTTGACAAATGCCCCAGCAGCTTTTATGGACTTGATGAACCGAGTGTTCAGGCCTTACCTGGATTCGTTTGTGATAGTTTTCATCGACGACATCCTGGTATATTTCCCCAGCCAGGAGGAGCACGCGCAGCATCTCAGAGTGGTTCTTCAGACTCTAAGAGATAGTCAGTTGTATGCTAAATTCTCAAAGTGTGTATTCTGGCTGAGTTCGGTTACATTTCTGGGTCATATTGTATCAGCAGAAGGTATTCAGGTGGATCCGAAAAAGATTGAGGCAGTCAAGAACTGGCCTAGGCGGGCATCAGTCACATAGATTCGGAGTTTCTTGGGGCTGGCAGGCTACTATCGTCGGTTCGTGGAAGGGTTTTCATCGATTGCAGCCCTGATGACCAAGTTGACTCAGAAAGGTGTCCAGTTCCAGTGGTCGGAAGAGTGTGAGGCGAGCTTTCAGAAGCTCAAGACAGCTCTGACCACAGCACCAGTGTTAGTTTTGCCCACAGGCTCAGGGCCTTACACATTTTATTGTGATGCCTCACGTATTGGGCTTGGTGCAGTGTTAATGCAAGAGGGCAGGGTCATTGCCTATGCTTCGAGGCAGTTGAAGGTTCATGAGAAAAACTATCCGGTGCATGATTTAGAATTGGCAGCCATAATCCACGCCTTAAAGATTTGGAGACACTACTTATATGGCGCGCCGTGTGAGGTGTTCACGGATCATAAGAGTCTCCAGTATCTATTCAAGCAAAAGGAACTAAATTTAAGGCAGAGGAGATGGCTGGAATTGTTAAAGGACTACGATATCACTATCTTATATCACCCGGGAAAGGCCAACGTGGTGGCCGATGCCTTGAGTAGGAAATCGGCTAGTATGGGCAGTCTTGCTTATATTCCGGTCGGTGAAAGACCNGGGCGTTCAGACTTTGGCCAATCGATTTGTGAGATTGGATATTTCTGAGCCTAATCGGATATTAGCTTACACGGTCGCTCGTTCCTCGTTGTTAGAGCGTATCCGTGATAGGCAGTTTGATGATCCCCATTTGTGTGTCCTTAGAGATACGGTACAGCGAGGAGGTGCCACGCAGGTCACCTTAGGTGATGATGGAATTTTGAGACTGCAGGGTCAAGTTTGTGTGCCCAATGTAGAAGGACTTCGGGAAATGATTCTGAAAGAGGCCCATAGCTCCAAGTACTCTATTCATCCGGGCGCCGCAAAAATGTATCAGGATTTGCGACAACATTATTGGTGGCGAAGAATGAAGAAGGATATAATTGCATACGTGGCTCGGTGTTTGAATTGTCAACAGGTTAAGTGCGAGCATCAGCGACCTGGTGGACTGTTCCAGAAAATTGAACTCCCCGAGTGGAAGCGGGAACGGATCACTATGGATTTTGTTGTTGGACTTCCACAGACTCGGAAGAAGTTCAATGCAATTTGGGTCATTGTTGACAGGCTGACCAAATCAGGCACTTCATTCCGGTGGCAGTCTCCTATTCATCCGAAAGGTTAGCTGAGATCTATATCCGTGAAATTATTCGCCTTCATGGTGTGCCGGTATCTATTATTTCGGATCGAGGTACGCAGCTTACCTTATGTTTCTGGAAGGCAGTCCAGCGAGAGTTGGGAACCCAGGTTGAATTAAGCACAGCATTTCATCCACAAACGGACGGACAGTCCGAGCAGACTATTCAAATATTGGAGGATATGCTCCGAGCTTGTGGTATTGACTTTGGAGGTTCGTGGGATCAATTTTTGCCATTAGCAGAGTTCGCCTACAATAACAGCTACCAGTCGAGCATTCAGATGGCTCCTTATGAAGCTCTATATGGTAGGCAGTGTCGAACTCCGGTTGGGTGGTTCGAGCTGGGGGAGGCTCGGTTGTTGGGTACGGATCTGGTTCAGGAGGCCTTGAACAAGGTCAAAATCATCCAAGAAAGGCTTCGTACAGCTCAGTCCACGCAAAAGAGCTATGCAGATCGTAAGTCACGAGATATAGCCTTTATGGTTGGTGAACAGGTATTACTCCGAGTGTCGCCTTTGAAAGGCGTGATGAGATTTGGAAAGAAGGGCAAGCTTAGCCCTAGGTTCATTGGTCCATTCGAAATCCTTGATCGAGTGGGGGAGGTGGCTTATAGGCTTGCATTGCCACCGATCTTATCAGCCGTGCATCCAGTTTTCCATGTGTCCATGCTCCGGAAATAACACGGCGATCCAACCCACGTGCTAGATTTCAGCACTGTTCAATTGGACGAGGACTTGTCTTATGAGGAAGAACCTGTAGCCATTCTAGACCGACAAGTCCGTCAGCTGAGGTCGAAGAGTTTTCCTTCTGTTCGTGTACAGTGGAGAGGTCAGCCTCCTGAGGCATCGACCTGGGAGTCCGAGTCGGATATGCGGAGCCGTTATCCACATCTATTTCCCGTCTCAGGTACTTCTTTATCCTGTCCGTTCGAGGACGAATGGTTGTCTTAGAGGGGGAGAATGTAACGACCCAATGTGTCGTAGAAACACGTGGTAGTAAATCATATAGATTTGGCTTGTTTAATGTGCAAATCCTTCCTTGTGATTATGTAATCTTATTATTTTTCTTTTAAAGTAAATGAGGTATAAGAACCCAAGAGTAGGGAAAAGAATTCAAAAGATAAGAGAAAAAGGGCAAAAGGTGTCGCAAAGTCCACTATGCGATCGCAAATGTGCAAATGCGAGTCGCATAGTTGGCATCCTTCATCGCATAGTGAAGCAGAGAACTGGGCAAACTTCTTGTCGAAAATGCGACGAGAATGCGGATTGCATTTCAGATATGCGAACCGCATATCTCGCACAGGCGTCGCATAGTGAAACAGAAAAACTGGGCAAACCTTTCGTCGAAAATGCGACAAGAAATGCGATCGCATTTCAGGAATGCGAACCGCAGATTTGACAGTAGGATCGCAGAGTGAGAGAGTTTTGGGGTAAAATATTATGTCAGAAATGCGGACCGCATATGCGTTCTGCGACCAGAATGCGATCGCATTCTGGCATCTGGCCACTTATTTTCATCCCGATTTTAACACACTATAAATAGAAACCAACAACCCTAACACGCAAAAACTCACTTATTTTCGACACCATCTCAGAAAAACCTCTCCAAAAAACCCTCAAACCCCAACAAATCAACCTCCAAATCACCTTGAAATAGCCCCAAATTCCGTGAAAAACACCTCCATGACATAGCTATCAACTCCAAATTATCAACCCAGCCTTTCCCATTTAAACTCACCAAAACCCAGCTGAGAAATCGTCTGAAAACAACCCCAAATACGCTGAAAAACAACCGTGAAATCATCCTTTCAACACCCCAGCATCAGTTACGAAATTTCCCACTTTCTAACCCCAAACCCCAGCCCAAATTACTGACGATCTCGTGGTGGAAGAGTACTAGAAATCTAAGACGGGTTTGAGGCTTGAAGGCTTGTGGCTTTGATTGTTGTGGAGATTTGAATGCATTGGAAACCTAGAATTTAGAAGCAAAGCGAGGTAAGTGGTTGTCCTAATCTTAGCTTGAGGGACTAGGAATCATGTGCTAATTGCTAAATTGATTCTTGTTGAGAACAATGTATAGGTATGGTGACGAGTACCTATACATTGGTGTCGAGCATGACCGTGGGTCGTTTATTAATAATTGTTGTGCAGCTATTGTTCTAATTTCCGAATATTATCCGTGATATTGTTGTGATATAAGTGGGAGCGGGTGGCACGCCTGCCACAAGATATTGTGAAATGAGGGCGAGTGGTACGCCTATCACATGAATTTATCATTGTAGTTGTTCCTCTTGATTACAGGTTTATGTATCTTCTATTCGACATAATTTAGATTGTTAGGAGGACTAGTTGAATAAGGAAATTGTTAGGAGTCAAAAAGGGGTTCAGTGGCTAAGTCATGGGTAGTGTCTTAGGAGTTAGTTAGGGGTTCAAGGGATCCGGTGTCACAATAGTAGCGTCGTGTCTAGGTTTAATGAAATGATAATTGGGTTAGGAGGTTAATTGTAGAGCTTCGACTGTAATTAAGTACTAACATTGATTAAGCTAAATAGGAGTCGAATATGGTTTGGTTATAGCTGTTTTTCCCCTGGCCAGGATGATTGTTTGATGCTGTTTATTCCCTAATTGGGATGTTGTTATGTGCCTTGTTCCCTTGCTGGGACTTCTTGTGATTGTTGTGGTAGTGTAAGTGGGAGCAGGTGGCACGCCTGCCACAGGATATATTGTAAGTGGGAGCGGGTGGCACGCCTGCCACGAGATATTATGAAAGTGGGAGCGGGTGGTACGCCTGCCACGAGATATTATGAAAGTGGGAGCGGGTGGCACGCCTGCCACGAGATATTATTAAAGTGGGAGCGGGTGGCACGCCTGCCACGAGATATTATGAAAGTGGGAACGGGTGGTACGCCTACCACAGGATATATTATAAGTGGGAGCGGGTGGCACACCTGCCACGGGATGTGATGTATGTGGGAGCGGGTGGCATGCCTGCCACAAGAGGTTACTGTAAGTGGGAACGGGTTGCACGCCTGCAACAAGAGGTTACGGGAGGTGGAGGTGGCTGGTATTTCATCTCATTGTGTTAGAGGCTATATTGCAGTTTTCCTTCTTAATAATTGATGATTCGCTTCGCTTTATTTGTCTGTTATTGCAATGTATGTTTTCTTTTACCCTTTTAAATTGTTCATGTATTTCTAGTTTCTGCTGTAGATACATATATGTTTATAACTAAACAGGTTTATCTGGAGTCTGGTCCTAGCCTCGTCACTACCTCGCCGGGGTTAGGCCAGGCACTTACCAGCACATGGGGTCGGTTGTGCTGATACTACACTCTGCACTCTTTTGTGCAGATCCCAGTGCCGCATGTGTCAGACAGTAGAGGGCTTCCAGCTTTGTGACTATCAGGCGACCCAAGGTAGTACTGCAGACGTTCGCAGATCTTGGCGTCTCCTGTCCATTTCCTTTACCTGTTTCTTCCATGTAGTTCGGAAATAGTATTTTTGTTATTTCTTTCAAAACCTTATTTGTAGTACTCTTAGACAGTCTGTGAAACTGTGACACCAGATTTGGGTAGTTTGTAAAAGAGATTTTATTTGAAATATTCTATGCATTTCGCTCGTTAAATTGTGTTGTTTATTTATGGCTGGTTTTAGTTGAACTGATTGGCTTGCCTAGCTTTCACCAGTAGGCGTCATCACGACTCCTGAGGGTGGGAAATCCGAGTCGTGACATTTTATGTTAGAAATCAAATAAAGTAAAATAAGAAAAAATTATACAAAATAGAGTATCAGATAGATTTCATTTAGAAACCAATAAAATGAGTAAAAATATCATGTTTAAACAAAGTAAAACGCCCCTTAAATTAACAAGTTAAATATATAATTCGTTAAAAGTGAAACGTGATGAAAAATTTAAAGTAAAGTGAACATCAATAAGGTGATGAATACAACTTGAAAACCCAATTAAAGTAAAAAAAGGAGATAACAAATTAAAATAGTAAAACGCCGAGTGAGATAACGAGTTTTATTTTGAAAGTCACATAAGTAAAGCACCTTAATAATTATTTTATTTAAAATCGGTAAGTTACCAACAACTCAACCAAATATGAGATAATGACCCCATGCACATAAATTCACCTTGAAAATCGATTTACCAAGAACAACGGAGGTACAAATTGGCATCTTAAGGCAACTCAACAAATCACGTAGAATGCATGACTCACACAAGATGTCAATATTGTTCCATTACCAGAATACTGACAGTTAACCAAATACGATCAAAATACAAGTAAAATTATTTAAGAAACAACGATAATGGTCCATCCGATAAACTGCTCCAACATAAAATGTACCATGAGAATCACAATCGGGAATATTTACTATTCACAACAATTACAACATATCAATCTGTTGCGGCGTGCAACCCGATCCCACCTTTATCATATCATTTATTTTTATCGCTCCATATCATATCTTTGCATATCATTTCAATACCGTTGCATTGTGCAAACAGACTCCCAAACAATATGAATTAAGCAAACAAACTACAACCAACTACGACGTATCAAAAAATTAAATGAAATATTAAACTAAAAGAAGAAGGTCACAAGCAGATAAGATAGTTACAGATGACTCACAAAGACAATTAGAAAGTAATGACGGTTCATAAATAAAGGCACAATTACAAAGAATCAATTAACAATTAAGTCACGTAACAGATAAGGCATGAATTCAACAAGTAATCGCAATTAACAATTAAAGCAGGCAAGGAGTAAACTTGACAATAAAAGATAGAACATGTATTAACCACTTCAATTAAATGCAAGAAGGAAGCTACGAGTCTAAGCCAGTCAAATGCCACATATAAGCTCATGTACACACGTGTCACCTTGTGTAGACGTCTTGCACATAATTCAAATAGTACCATCAGCCCAAATCCAAAGGGGTAGTTTCCCCCGTACAAAGTTAGGCTAGATACTTACCTCAAAGAAAAAAAAATCAATAATCTAAAATGACCTTCTCGTGTAAAACAACCTTGGATGGCTCGAATCTAGCCAAAATAACTTAATAGCATAAATAAAAGCCATAGAAACAATTTCAGATAATAAAGTTTTGATCTTTAACTAAAATCAAAAAGTCAACCCAAAGCCCGCACCTCGAACCTGACAAAACTCACAAATTTCAAATACTCATTTCGATACGAGTACAACCATACCAAATTCATTCAGTTCCGACCTAAAATCGGCCTTCAAACCATCAATTAATGTTTTAGAGAGTTTTTCCCAAAATCCCCAATTTATCCAATTCAAATCATTAATAAACACTAAAATCGAGATTAGAATCATGAAAAAATAACAAATCTAGGTCAAAAAATACTTACCCCAATCCAAGTAGTAAAAAGTCTGATAATAACGCGATAGGGGAACTACTAAGGAAAATCAAGAAACGTGCGGAAGCTAAATGAAAATAAAGAAACAAAAAAGAAGACAAATAATTAAAGATAGATTGAACTCAAGAAAGAGTTTCTTGACTTCAAGAAGTCTATTCTTGAAGTTGAATCCTAACAACAACTATTAGCTAACGAAGAACTAACCGCCTTTGATAAAGAATAAAAAATAAGAGATGGATTGTGAAACTCGACCCTTTAGAATAACAAGAACAAAAATAAGAATAAACTTATCACCTTTCTTGAATACCTGGAAATGATCTAAGATTTTTAAGAATTCATCTTACAACCTTAAGTTGAGTCTTGAAAGTTGAAGAATAAATCCAAGAGTAGCCACACACAAGAGTGCAAGAAAAATCTCACAATTTTTATTGATATTGTCTATATAATCTAAGTCTAAAAACAAAAAAGACACCCCTCATATAGGTAGGAGGGGTCACGAAATTAAGGCTAAAAAACAAGGAAATAAAGTAAACTACTTGGACAACAAGTCCAACTACCCTAGGAAAAGAAAAATACTAGGAAGCAAAAACTAAGTCATTCTTGGAAAGTAATTCCAACAATCATAGAAAAAGGAAAACAAAACCTTAACTAACTAGGAAAGCAATAAATATAGTCCCAAAATATATGGAAATAAGGCCCAAACTAATCTTGGTTAGAATCTTGGATATCTTGGGAGTCTTGAAAATCTTGAAGGAAATTTACAAGCAACTTGGCACCTACTTGTACTCAACATGCAGCACGCTTATTGTACCCTTTTTGGACATCAAGTAAGTCCTTTTTATGTTATAAACACGTGTCTTTATGTAGGACTTTATGAGCTGCAAGTTTGGACACATTTTAGGTGCCAAATTGGTCCAAAAGTGCACTAACTAGGACCTTCTTCAAAGGATGTCTCTTGGGATCCAATTCTCATCTTCGTGGACATAAATTTGGGGTCATAAAACAATTGTAATAACTATCCAATTCATATCCTTTACCCTTGAGCTCTTCCTCCTAGTTGGTGCAAGCAATTTCTTTATTTGCACTTCTAATGGCCTTGTTTTGCCACTCTTTAGCTTGACATCTTGTTGAAGCCCTCTTTGAGATTCCAAATATTCATCCTTATCCTTGAATAAATTTGAGCTTCCTAGGATGCTATCAAAGTCCCTCAAAAATCTCCCAAAATCGAGCTCCAAAACCTTGTGAGAAAAAGTAACCAAATTTCGAAACAAGAAAAAAAATGCAACAGTTGTCCCAGCTTTAATCAAGTCCTATATAATTCCAAAACACACATATTATAATCCCAACATAATCCTTGTGAGATTACACCCAAGATAGCATCTTAAATCACCCAATTTGGCCTAAAAACGAGGGAGATATGATGTTTTTAAGTTTTAAAAGAAATCTGAAAAAATTTCATGGATATAAACGGAATTTTTGTAATTACTTACACCAGTAAAAAAAAGCAGCAATAAGAAAATCTTCATTTTAGCACCCAAAACTCATTCGGAACCTCTCGGACACAAACCATTTGTCACAACTCAAACAGGTGGGCCGTGACAAAGGCCCGAGTTCTACCTATCGAACACCTCTAGCCATACGTCTAAGATATAAACATGAAATATTTGTAGGTCATGCATAACGTCTGGCAATAAAATACTGATTCATGTGAATAACATACGTGGAAAAACATGCCCAAAAGATAGATAGATATATATATATATATATATATATATATATATATATATATATATATATATATATATATATATATATATATATATATATATATATATATATATAAAGGCCAATACTATCCAACTATACATGACTATCTACAGACTTCTAATAGAGTGTTCAACTGTATATAGGACAAGACTGGGCCCTGTCATACCCACATGTATAGAAAAGTATCATACCAAAACCCAATAGCAGCTCCGGATCAAACTGAGCACACCAACTCTCGCCGAGCAAAGATCCTAAGATGGGGGACCGTCAGCCTGTCTACCTGCATCTGCGAGCATGAAACGTAGGCCCCTAGGCAATAGGGGCATCAGTACAAATAATTTACCGAGTATGTAAGGCATAAAATCAATATATAAAAGACATGAAAGAAACATGGAGTAAATGACTCAACTTGTAAGTCTGAATAGCACTGTGAATCATGAAACATTTATAATGTCATGCATATGTGTATAAATGTCATATCATGCATAGGTGTATGCGTACATAAAATCATCAAACCTCTGAGGGAAACCCATCGTATCATCTCGACCTCAGTAGGCAAAATCATCAATGTATGCCAGCTGATCAGGTGGTGGTGTGTATATAAGGTCATAACCTTTCCCCATATACATATACAATATGCGTATATAACGTCATATGGTCATGGGTCTACATACATGTATAAATGAATGAAATTCATAATGAGTAAGTCAATAAATATCTTGGGATGTCATGAGACCCATGAACACACGATGTGGTAGTAGGACATATGGGGAATCAAGAACATAGGCAACCCTAGTACTTCAAGAATAGAATCGTTTGTGAAAGTTGTGTGGTTGCTCATTTCGTTGTATCATATGGATCATGCCAAAAGAAAATAAGGGATAGCCTTAACATACCTCAAGTCGTCAGTGCAACTCAATAACAAGCTTATGACAAAGAAATACATGTACAACTTAGATGGCGCTAGTATATCACATATCTCTCAACAACAAGCTTATGACAAAGAAATACATGTACAACTTAGATGGCGCTAGTATATCACATATCTCAAACGATAACTTGATTCTAAAATAAAATGGGAGCATTTCCCCTGATTTTACTGCTCCTTCAAGCCTACTATAGGCGAGATATAAACACAATACAGTCAGCAACTACAATTTGGTACCTTCAATACAACAAAAACCCCAAATATACCATAACACATCCAATCAACAAGTTATCAATTAGCCTGAAACTGCAACGACAAGCAGCCAGCCTACTACCCTACCACATGTGGCATTTCTCCACGCCCTTTTATCCTACCAAACTCCATAAATCAGCATCACAAAAGGCCAACACGAGTGGACTACAAAACAGTCCACTAAAAGTGGAATAAATCGAACTCACGGCTTCCGATCACCATCTGTGAGTTCTAAGTATTAGGAAATGAATTTATCAACCTTCCTTGATATTTAAACACTTAAATACAAAAATTAGTCATTTTATTAACTATGAAGTACCTTCCAAAACTCAAACTCCAAAGAAAAATAGAGGTAGTATAATGATACTTACGTCGTAGAGATCGTTCTAATGTTATCGCTTCTTGATTTCGTACCCGGGATGCTAATCTTTGTTGAAACCTTGTAGAGAGCTAAAGGATATGTTTATGGGTGTTCTTTGGTCTTTTTCTATGGAAAAATGAAGATAAAGACGACCTAAGACCTATATATATCAACTTTTGAAAAGTCAAAGAGGTGCTAGATTGGCACCCTATCATTGGCCCATCTTTTGACGCTTCTATCTTTTTATTCGGATGTTGTATGAACAAAAGTTTAAGTGCATTGGAAACTAAATTCCAATACCTTCAATTTAATATGTAATATATCCCAATACGAACTCATATGACACATAAAATGTATTGCTCAAAAAGCTTCGTTACAAGGCGAATCCTTTGTCAGTTTTTCCGCAACTTAAATCCGATTTTTTCCAAACTTTATATTTTATATCTAAACATCATATCTAGTCATATTATGACTTTAAAACCATTGAAATCATGATTAATAGGTCTCATATTTATTATACATCACCTTGGGATGCATAGGGTGTAACAATCTTCCCCTCTTAGAAACATTCGTCCTCGAATATTAAACTCCCAAAGATCTATAAAAATTTTGGTAGAGTCTCCTCTATAACGGTACTAATACCAACTTGTCATGTATCAAACCCAACAATACAAAGCTACACAGGGCCACAATCATCAATAACACCAATGGCCTCACACGACCAATAACAGTAACTAACATAAGAATCAAGTATCATATACGTACCTAAAGGCTGTGATGTCTCAGTCCGATCCTCCTCCGAAAGAGGAAACAAGTGAGGATACCTGGTCTTCATGTCTTCTTCTTCTTCCCAAGTCATCTCCTCTACATTTTTGTTTCTTCAAAGTACTTTAATTGTAGATACATCCTTATTTCTCAATCTCCGAACTTGTCTATCTAGTATAGCAATGGGAGCTTTCTCATATGATAGCTGCTCTGTGACCTGAACATCGTCAACTGGAACAACTCTAGAAGGATCTCCAATACACTTACAGAGCAAAGACACATGAAAGACTGGATGTATAGACTCCAAGTTGGAAGGCAAGTCTAACTCATATGCTACCTGCCCTACTATGCGTACAATCTTATAAGGTCCAATGAACAGAGGGCTAAGCTTTCCTTTCTTACTGAATCTCATAACGCCTTTCATCGGTGATACCTTTAGGAATACCTAGTCAGCTACCTGAAACTCCAAGTCTCGTCGTTGATTATCTGCATAGGACTTTTGATGACTCTGAGCCACTGATAGCTTTTCCTGTATAAGCTTAATCTTCTCAACTGCCTGTTGTACCAACTATGGTCCTACTAACTTAGTTTCCCCAACCTCGAACCATCCGATAGGTGACCTACACTTCTGTCCATGAAGAGGTTTATATGGAGCCATCTTAATGCTGGAATGATAGTTATTATTATATGAAATCAATAAGTGGAAGATGATCATCCCAGCTACCCCTGAAGTCTATCACATAAGCCCGTAGCATATCATCCAGCGTCTGAATCGTACGCTCAGCCTGTCTGTTTGTTTAGGGATGAAATGTTGTACTAAGACTTACTTGAGTCCCCAATCCTTTTTGGAAGGACCTCCAGAAATTAGCTGTAAACTGAGCACCTCTATCTGAGATAATAGATATAGGGACACCATGAATTCATATTGGCTCCTTAATGTAAAGCCTTGCATAATCCTCTGCTAAATACGTAATCCTGATAGGCAGAGAATTGGATGATTTTGTAAGTCTATCAACAATAACCCATGTAGACTCGAACTTACGCTGGGTATGAGGTAAGCCTATGATGAAATCCATATTAATTACTTCTCATTTCCAAGTGGGAATCTCTATAGCCTGCAATAATCCACTGAGTTTTTGATGTTCAATCTTAACCTGCTAACTATTAGGGCATTGAGCAACAAACTCTGCTATATCCTTCTTCATTTCATCCCACCAGTATATTTCCTTGATATCATGATACATCTTCATTGCTCATAGATGAACAGAATAACGAGAACAGTGAGTTTCTCCCATAACCTGCTGGCGCAGCCCTGCCACATTAGGAACACATAATTGACCTCGATATTTGAGGACTCCATCTCCTATAAGCTCAAATGGTGTCTTCTCCTTTTGAGGGGCTGTATCTCTGTAATGAGCTAGCACAGGATCCTCATACTAGTGTTCTTTCACTTTAGTTACAAAAGAGGATGTTGTCGTGTCCTGAATAGTAACTCCGGTATCACCTGAATCCAGTAATCGAACTCCAAGATTAGCTAGCTGATGAATCTCACGGGCTATCTCACTATTCTCTGGATGTAAATATGATAGGCTACATAGATCTACAGCTGAGGGCGTCGGCTACTACATTCGCCTTCCTTAGATGGTATAAAATATCAACGTCATAGTCTCTCAGTAGCTCCAACCATCGCTTCTAACGTAAATTCCATTTCTTTTGCTTGAAGACATACCGAAGGCTCTTATGATCCATATAGATATCAACATGAATGCCATACAAATAGTGCCTCTACATCTTTAGTTCATGAATCACCGCTGCTAACTCTAAATCGTGGGTCGGGTAATTCTTCTCGTGCTTTCTTAGTTGTCTAGAAGCATATGCTACAACCTTACAATGCTGCTACGCCCGAAGCGTCACAATAGATAGCATAACCAGTGGTCCCCTCTAGGAGTGTCAGAACCGGTGCTGAAGTCAATTTGTCCTTCAATGCGTGGAAACTCCACTCACAAGCATCAATCTGCTGAAACTTAGTTGCCTTCAAAGTCAACTTTGTCAGTGGTGCTGAAAGAGAAGAAAAGCCCTCTACAAATCTCTCTGTAATAACCTGCCAAACCCAAGAAACTACGAACCTCTATCGGTGTCGTGGGTCTAGGCCAAGTCTTCACTACCTCAATATTCTATGTATCAACCCAGATATCCTCACCTGAAATAATATATCCAAGGAAAGCTACAGAAGTCAACCAGAATTCACATTTAGAGAATTTTGCGTACAACTTCCTTTCTTGTAGAACTCTGAGCACAGTACACAAATGATCTGCATGCTCAGCCTTTGAACGGGAATAAACCAAAATATAATCTATAAATACAGTCATGAACATATCTAGAAAGGGTTTGAACACACGGTTCATCAAGTTCATGATACTGTTGCAGCATTAGACAAACCAAACCACATAACACAAAACTCAAAGTGTTTGTATCGGGTCCTGAATGCTGTCTTGGAAGTTCTTGGAATTCTTTCCCTGAATTTTCCATATCCTTTATTTTCTGCACTTTAATTCTAGTCGTTTCATTCCTTATTGTTATTTCTTTCGCATTTACTTCTTAAATTCTTACTCTAGTTTGGATTCCCGACCTTTTTGTTATCAAAAACTAATGCGGTCATCGATCGGCTAAACGTATGACAGGATTGGATGATTTGTGACTATCTACTTGTAATCTTCAATATGACAGAGTGATGGTGTGAAATGTTTTGGTGGCGAGTTTGCTATATACTGGGCTTTGATTGGCAAAGCTGACGGCTCGATTTGTACAGGGTGCTCCAATTGATTGAGCTGACAGTTTGCTATATACATAGCTCTGGTTGGCGAAGCCAACGGCTCACTATAGACAAAGTACTCCACTTGGTTGAGCACACGGATCGCTATTTATAGGTGCCTCTGATAATGTGGCTTCTTTCTATCTTGAATGCATCCTAATCTAAACTAACGCGTTACAAATGTTTCCTAGGGTTATGATCGAACCTTTTCAAGTTGAATACATATCTAAAAGGGAATCAGGTCTAAACATAGTTCATGGGTAATGATAAAGAAATTATGATGATGACCGAGCCTGATTCAGGCAGCCTACATATCCAAATGGAATCAAGTCAAAACGTAGTTCAATTACAATAGATGCAAAATGATGGGTGAAGTGGCCGAGTCTGACTCAAACTACCTACATATCCAAATGGAATCAGGCCATAATGTAGTTCAATTATAATAGATGGCTGAGTCTGATGAAGATTGCCTACGTATTCCCGCGTAAGGTAATCAAGTCTTGGCGGAGTTCCAAGCAAAATGACATTTGGTTTTTCTATTACAAAAGAAGGGGTGAGAGAGATAGACGGGACCCTACTTGGGTTGCCTACGTATCCTACCGTGGTAAGTCAGGTCGGCCGTAGTGCTGTTGCAACCAAACCCTAATCCTACTGTCTTCAAATATAGTATCTCTTGATTGCATCTGAATTGATAGGCTTTGTGATGGCTTTCTATCCATTTCTGCTAAGATCAGAGCTCCTCCCAGAAATACTCAATGGACCACGTAAGGACCTAGCCAATTTGGTGTGAACTTTCCTTGGCTTCTTCCTGATGAGGAAAAATTTTCTTCAAAACCAATTGCCTCGGTGCAAATTGCCGAGGTTTCACCTTCTTGTTGAATGAACTAGATATCCTATTTGATACAGCTGACCATGGCACATTATGTCCATTCTTTTTTCGTCAATGAGCATGAGTTGCTCCTCTCTGACCCGTATCCATTCTGCATCATCTAACTTGACTTCTTGAATGCTCCTCAAGGATGGTATCTCGATTTCTACGGGTATCACTGCTTTGTTACCATTTACCAACATGTATGGCGTTTCCCCAATGGATGTTCTCATGGTGGTCTGGTAACCTAGACAGGCGAAGGATAATTTCTCGTGCCATTGCCTGTGGTTGTCCATCATCTTTTGTAAGATCCTTTTGATGTTTTTGTTGGCTGCTTCAACTGCTCCATTCATTTCTGGCCTGTAGGCTGTAGAGTTACAATAGACAATTCTGAATTTTTCACAAATCTCCTCATGAGGTCACTATTGAGATTGGTTGCATTGTCAGTGATGATTGACTAAGGTATCCCAAATCGGCAAACCATGTTGTTACGGCAAAAATTTGCAACTACTTTCTTTGTGACGACCTTTTGAAGCTTTGACCCGTTTGATGAAGTAGTCAATGGCTACTAAGATGAAATGGTGTCCATTTGATGCGGCGGGCTCTATAGGTCCAATTAAGTCCATTCCCCAAGCGGAAAACGGCCAAGGTGACCCATTACATTCAGCTCGTTCGGTGGAACATGGATGAAATCCCCATGAATTTGGCACTAGTGACACTTCTGCACGTAACGGATGCTATCGCTCTCCATGGTCATCCAAAAGTATCCGGCTCTTAGAATCTTCTTGGCCAAGGTGAAACCATTCATGTGAGGTCCACATGTCCCTGCATCTATTTCTTTTAGCAATCTGGTTGCTTCAGCAGCATCTACACATCTTAACGGACCCAAGTTCGGGGTCCTCCTACACAGGACTTCCCTGCTAACCATTGGTGGCATTCTCTGGGTACTCTCTTGTTTCAAGGAACCTTTTGATGTCGTAGTACCACGGCTTACCATCCAGCTCTTCATCTACATGGAAACAATATGCATGCTGGTCCCAAACCTCTATCTTAATAGGATCGATGTAATTCTTATCAGGATGTTAGATCATGGATGACAACGTTGCGAGAGCATCGACAAACTCATTCAAGATCCTAGGGATGTGTTTGAACTCAATCTTGGTGCACTTCTTGCACAGCTCCTTCAAGCAATGAAGGTATGGAAGGATCTTGACATTCTTGGTAATCCATTCACCTTGGACTTGATGTATCAACATATCAGAATCTCTTATGACCAAAAGCTCCTATGTTCATGTCGACTTCCATCCTAATCCCGAGGATGCACGCTTCATACTTGGCCATATTATTGGTGCAAGGGAACCTTATCTTTGCTGATGCCGTGTAATGCTATCCTCATTCTAAAATCAAGACTGCCCCAATTCCCACTCCCTCAAAATTTGCTGCTCCGTTGAAGAACATTCTCCATCCTGGGTATGACTCTGCAATTTCTTCTCCAGCGAACAACACTTCTTCATCTAGAAAGTATGTGGTGAGTTCGTAGTCCTTGTCCACCGGGTTCTCTACAAGGTGGTTGGCTAAAGCTTGTCCTTTGATGGCCTTCTACATTATGTACAAAATATCAACCTCGCTGAGAAGAATCTGCCATTTAGCTAGTACTCCTATAGGCATCGGCTTCTAGAAGATATACTTGAGCAGGTCGAGCCAGGTTATCAGGTGTGTGGTGTATGCCGACATGTAGTGTCTCAACTTCTGGGCGATCCAAGTCAAAGCGCAGCGGGTCCGTTCTATCAGAGTGTTTTTAGCTACACACGATGTAAACTTCTTGCTCATGTAGTAGATAGATTGCTCTTTCCCCTCGGTCTCAATGTGTTGTCCCAACACACATCCAAATGCATTATCCAAAAAAGATAGGTATAGTAATAGTGTCTTTCCGGGCTGGGGGGAACCAACACTGGTTGATTTGGTAAGTGCTCCTTGATCTTGTTGAAGCTTTCTAACACTCTACTGTCCATTTCATAGCAACATCCTTTTTCAGCAGCTTGAAGATAAGCTCACAAATTACCGTAGATTGGGCTATGATCTGCTGATGTAATTTAATCTGCCAAGGAAATTCATCACGTCCTTCTTGCTCTTAGGCGGTGGTAGGTCTTTAATGGCCTTGATCTTTTAAGGATCTAATTCTATCCCTTTCTTGATCACGATGAAACCTAGCAATTTTCCGGCGGAGACTCCAAATACACATTTTGCGATATTCAACTTCAAATTGTACCTCCTCAAACGTTCAAAAAACTTCTTCAGGTCCTCTAAATGCTCTGTACTCTTTCGAGAATTGATGATGACATCGTCCATGTATACCTCGATCTCCTTGCGGAGCATGTCCTGAAAGATGGTCGTCATGGCCCTTATGTAAGTAGCACTAGCGTTCTTGAGGCCGAATGGAATGACTGGGTAGCAATACAACACCATGGCATGGTGAACGCTATTCTCTGCATCTTCTCTATGCATCAAGATCTGCTGATACCCGGTGAAACAATCCATGAATGATTGCAGCTCGTGCTTTGCTCAATTGTCTATGAGGATATGAATGTTTAGCAAAGGGAAATCGTCCTTTGGACTGGCCTTGTTAAGATCTCGATAGTCCACACATATCCTAATCTTCCTATCTTTATTTGGAAGCGGTACGATGTTTTCCAACCATGTGGAATAGTTGGTGACTCTCACCACATTTGCCTCTATCTGCTTGGTCACTTCTTATTTTATCCTCAAACTCAAATCCGGCTTGAACGTTTTGGGTTTTTGTTTGACTGGTGGTCTGGCACGATCGATGGGCAATTGATGCGAGACAATATCGGTACTCAATCCGGGCATGTTGTCATATGACCATGTGAACATATCGATGTATTGTCGGAGGAGCTCGACCAGTTCCTCTTCCTGCTCTACTTCTAAATGGATCTTGATTCGAGTTTCTTTCACGTCTTCTTCCTTCCCAAGTTGATTACTTCTGTCTTTTCAAGGTTAAGCTTTTTCTAGCTTTCCAATTGCTCGATCTCTTGTGAGAAATTATCTGGCCTCATGCTTTCGTCGTATTCCTTATCGTCTGGATAATTTTGCTCGAGGGTTTCATTACATGTCATAATCGCAAAATGGGGGGTTTTTATCGATTTGATTACTGAAAAAAGAAAAACAAAGTATAAATGAAGTGATAAATAAGTTTGCAATGATTTTAAGAAAGCAATTCTTTTGTTTCGTCAAATGGGGAATGTCTAAGCGTTCAAGGAGGCAAATTGACAAAAGAGTACAGGCACGGTTCAGGCCTCAATTGACCGTGCATCTTTTCTTTTTCAAAATTACTACAATTCCACACTACCAAGACTCCCGGCAAACTAGAGATGGGCTGGCGGTCCATTTTCGCAAGTCCTCTCCTAGTTTGGCATTCCAAATAGTGGGTGTCTTGTTATCAATTCTGTCACAGCATTCCTCGATCATTGTCACGAATAATCTTCCCATTCAATCAATTATGTCGTCCTCTAGTGTTGAGCTCTGACCCGGACCTAGAACACGCTCTAGCACAAAAGCCTTCTTCCCGAAACCACCGGTGTAAGTTTTCCTTGTTGGAGGTTGATACCCCAAGCTGGCTTTACCCTTTTATCTTCTTGGCTCAATCGGCTCCGATATCCCATTTGATCGGGCTTCCAGCACGATCTACATAAGCAGATTTTGCTCAATGAACATAACTGCATGTTCTAGATAAGCTGACTGGCTCCATTCACTGTGAACCACAATCTCTTCGTAACCACAATCAAACTTTAGGAACTGATGGAGGGTTGATGGAACTTCCCCTGCCATATGTATCCAACGTCTTCCTAGCAACAGGTTGTATGAAGAATGAAATGTCCATTACTTGAAACAGCATTGGGAACTTAATTGGTCCAATCTGCAGAGCTAAGCAGATCTCCCCAATGATGTCTTTCTACGACCCATCAAAAGCTCTCACTCTCACATGGCTTTCTTTCATTTCTCTTAGATGAATACCCAACTCTTGTAGAGTAGAGAGCATGCAGATATTGACTCCGGGTCCTCCATCAACAAGTAGTTGGGACACCACTTTGTCCCGGCACTTGCCGGTAATGTGTAGGGCTTTGTTATGACCCACACCCTCTACTAGAAATTCATCTCTTCGAATAATAATCATGTTATGCCTTGAGCATCTTCCTGATGGTTGCTCCCAATGCCTCGTTGGTAGTGTTACTTGACACACTCACTCCATTTAACAACTTATCAAAGCAACTTTTTGACTATCAGAACTCATTAGGAAATCCATGATCGATATATGTGTAGGAGTTTTTTCAATTGTTCCTCCATGGAATATTCTTTAGCTGACATCTTCTTCCAAAATTCTGTGGCCTAGATTTTCTCGGTTTACCTCCTCCGGAGCGCAAACACCTGATCATTGCGTAAGCGGCTGCGGAATCAGTCATCTTGCCTTTTCCTTTCTACTGGTATGTCCACGAGACTATCTTGCATTCTCGTTCCTCCTCATTCCTAATGGCGGAGGTGGGTTTTTCGTATGTCTAGACCATTACTAAAGGTTTTAACTGTACGGTGATCAATGGAGTTCTTCGGGGTGGAACCCTTGCTGCCTCGGTGTTCCCAATTGTGATGATAGTCCTTTTTAAGTCATATTCTTCATCCAAAGTGATCATATTAGCTCATTGGTTCCTGTGGTTTGGCAGTGGGTCATGGTTCACAATTTAGCGCAGCTAGGGTGCATTAAATGGCCCCACTTTTGATCAGCGACTCAATTTCATTTTTCAACTTGAAATAATCCTTTGTATCATGCCTCGGTACTCCTGAATGGTAGACACACCATTTTGTTGTATTAAAGTATTTTGAAGAATGTTTAGGAATCCTTCCTTCTACTAGATATATCAAGCCAGCTCTCCTCAGCTTTTCGAACAATTAGGCCAAGGGTTCAGCAATCGGGATGTAGTTTCTGGGACCTCTTTCTTCAAAATTTGGGTGAGGTCAGGATGCATAGGTGGGTTGATTATGATGGGTGGTGGTTTAGATATGGTCGTGGTGGATTAGGATTTATGTGGGCGCGAGGTGGGTTATATGGAGGTTGGGGATTATAATATGGTTGCGTGGTGTATACTAGAGCATAGGTAGGTTGGTGTGGAGAATGGTTCTGAGAGTAAGAGTTGTTTCTGTGAGGTGAATTGGACTAGTAATAGGGAATGATTACTGACACTTCTTCCTTTTTATTCTTTCCGATGCTTATCGAACCGGACTGAATTGCTTTACTAGTTGCTTGCAACGCGACGATGGATTGTACCTTGTCTGATTTAATCTATTCCTCTAAAAAGTCTCCCATCTTAACAAGCTCAAGGAACTTCTACCCAATCATATCCATCATCTTTTCAAAGTAGATTCCTTCTTGGGCCCTGATGAAGTATTTAGTCAGCTCATTGTCATCTAATGGGGTTCGGCCTCTAACCACCATCGACGTGCATACTTTTGAAATGGTTCTGACGGCTTTTTCTACAGATTTACTCGGGCGAACCTATCTAGGGTAATTTCTTTGTTATACCGGAAACGGTTCATGAAGTCTTCTGCCATATCTTGCCATTCTCTCCAGTTTCTGGGATCCTGGAGGGTGTACCAAGTGAGTGCCTCTCTTGTCAAGCTCCTTATAAATAACTTCATCCTTACCTTTTTATTCCTTGCTACTCCAACCAACTTATCACAGTAGGCTCTCAAATGTGCATGGGCATCACCTGTCCCATCAAAGATGTCAAATTCCAGAGGCTTTTACCTACTGGCATGTCGACATCAGGATGTATGCACAAGTCCTCATAATCTAGGCTCTCGAGTGACCAAAAGGTTCTTCATCTATTTCCTCAATGCTCACAACTGTTCGATACCGACTCTTTATCTTTATACTTTTCTTCCCTCTCCATTTCAGCATACTAATCAATTTCATATGGAACCTAACCGTGATGGGTGCTATAAAGGTGGGTTCTGAAGTGGCATATATGGGTGGAACATATCATTCGTGTGTAGTGGTATGTGCCACATGTATGTGCTGATTTTGATTGTTGGCAAAGGTAACGCCATCACCAGGAGGGGTATGAATTTTGTTGGTAGCGACTGGTAGGTTTTGCGGCGTTTGAACATAATTTGATACATTAGGGGTATGTATAGGAGGATTAGGTGGGTTGGCAGGGGTTACTGGGGATATAATTTGGGTTGTAGTGACTAAAGTCGGGGTATTGTTTGCTTGGCGGGTAGTTGAAGGAAAGTGATTAGGGATCGAGTCTAGTGAAGGAAAGTGGGGCGGTTGTGGGGGCATCATCACAGCTAGATGCACCAATTCCCGAATATGCAGTACCTCCTCTCTTAGTGATTCCATCTGTTATGCCATCCTAGCAACATGTTCGTTATTTTGAGTATCATTCTTTTGTCCTGATTGTCCCAGGTTGTCAGCTATCACCAAAGCGTGTCCGGTTGGGTCATCAGTCGCAAAAATCTTATTTTTGATATCAGGTTGTATGGTGGTTCAACTAGTTCTTTGAGTCAACACAAACCGGTCTCTATGGGGAATAATAATAAAGTAATGCAAGAAAAGAAGAGCAGAAGTCAATTTCAGTGTTTGCACAAATATAACCACATAGAGCAGTTAGTTCACGTATTCAATTAAGCACGTTTCCTTATATGCGAGGGACCTCTCTTTGCCGGAGGTGGGCCTATTTCACGAATATTTGACAAATAATCAAATTTGACACGTTTAGATCTACAAACTTTTGGTTCTTTTTAATTAATAATATTTGTAACAGGTGGGAGCAATTATTACAACATTATTTTCCAACATTAACAAGATTACATAGGCTTACAGACTAGCCCTTAAGGAAATGAAACGGGTACAAGATAAAGGGTATAAATAGGGAAGGAATAGCGAAAATCGACCAGCTGCTAGTAGCTATCCCCGGGATCATCTCCCATGTCTTCTTTCTCAAGTTCTTCTTCAGGGTCTTCCTCAAATTCTTCTTCTTTATCTTCATTGTATTCAGGCTCTTCTACGGGATCTTCTTCTAGTGTTGTTTCATATTCAATTTTTTATATACTCGACTACTCCATCATCATACTCTAGAGGTGGCAGCATATGACCAACTAACCCTGGGACTACTTGGCGATGCATGGAGGTAGTCACAAGATAATGAGGCAAGATCTCTTGATATATTTGTAAGGCCGCTGACGCATCTTCTAACCAGGCTATTCCTTCTCTGCTTGGTCGGAATAGCTCATCCTCTTCATTGATCCTGACAAAGTATTCTAGAGTGCACCACGAGTTTTGACCCATCGACATCATAATTAGGTCATTCCACTCGTCTTATAGTCTCCTTACCCTTGGGATCGGGACTTGCCTATTGTAGTCATCTTCCTAAGGAGCCATTCTCGACCAAGGGGTGCCTCCTGGATCAGTCCAAACTGCCTGAGAGCTCATAGGGGTGCATACGGCTAATGTCCTCGAGTCCTATCAGCTCTATGAAATACT
Organism: Nicotiana obtusifolia; assembly: GCA_002018475.1. Classification (NCBI taxonomy): domain Eukaryota; kingdom Viridiplantae; phylum Streptophyta; class Magnoliopsida; order Solanales; family Solanaceae; genus Nicotiana; species Nicotiana obtusifolia. The sequence continues at coordinate 108,771 of MCJB01029826.1, read as the reverse complement.
TTCGGGGAGTCCTTAGAATAGCCCTGCTGCTTACAACAAAAATTTCTAGTTTATCCATTCCCCACTTAAGTGCGTCAGCATCTTTCTCCATTCCTCTTATCCATGCGGTAAGACCCAGTGTCTCATTCTCTCGTCGTGACTCTGAATCATATTGCGAACACCCACAAAGCAGTCGATCGTGGCCTCTCTTAGTAAGAAGTGCTTCGTGGCCCATATTTGAAGTAACAAATTGCAACCCTTGAAGAAATTTTACCCTCTAGAACAATCAGACAAAGCTCGGAGTGTTTCCGCTAGTATCATGGGCACCAAGGTGATTTGAAGATTACCCCAGAATATTTCCAAGACCATAGGCAGCAAGTTGATGTTGATCTGTCCTCTCCTCTGTGGGAAAACCAGTAGTCCTAGCTGCACCAAAGAGAAGGTTATGGGACAGAGACTTTCCCAGGTAGCTTGATTACACTAAAACTCCCCCATGTGCCATTCATAGCTCTCTTGTTGTCCAAAAATGTCAAACAATTAGTCTAAGCTTACCCAACCGTCTTCAATGTTCCTCATACTCCAGCTGCCTGCTAAACCCAAGGCGTCGAGGAACCTGTAGTCGGGCATAGTAACCGGCAATACTAGCTTTCTCCCGGTGAATGGCAGCTCTATGAAGCTGGTGACTTCTTCCAAAGTTGGCACTAACTCGCAAGTGAACAAACTTGAAAACCACTTTAACAGGATCCTATAATTCTATAAACAGCTTAGTGAACTTTGTCGGCCCGGATATTTAGTAAGGCAGTCAATGCTCCTAAGTACGTCCTGATCTCGCTCTCGACGAATATTCTTCCTCCATTATTTCAGCTTGTGCGATGCTCCCATGACCATTCTGATTTCAGCTTGTGCGGTGCTCTTGCCATGATTGGTTTGTTGTTCCACAAAAGTCATGTTGTTGGGTGCATGGCCCGTTGACGTTAAGGTGGCTTTCTTAATTGTGTTTCGATGCCAAGGATCGACTCACTTAAGGTTTATGCAGCATGACCTATGTCTGCTAGACTAGAGTGTTTCCTAATTCGTGGAGCTGGAATGAATACTACGAGATGTTATGTCAATTGACCTGGCAAAGTCATTCTCTGAGACTAAAGAATTTTGAAAAGAACCCTCCCATGCCATTGTGTGTGATAGTGTACGACCAAGACTCGATAGGAGAGAATGTGATGACAGTATATATAAAGCAGTACCAAATAGTGGAATAACAGTAATAACATTAAAGCAGGTAGATAAATACATGATGAACAATTAAGGTAGGTAGAACATATTTACAAAATTAACCACAACTAAAACAGCATATAAACAAACATTTCTAAATTTCAGATCTAGTCTAAGTCTGCTAAGATCAGAACCTAAGTGTAATCCCCAACAGAGTCGCCATGTTGTTGCATCCTATTTTGCACGAGTCAAGGGTTTCCCTATTGATGATAAAAGAGAGTAGCCACCTAATATTTAAAGGTATACTAGGGTACCTATTTAGTTGTTAGATTATTATCCTATTAGTCTGCTAACCAGTGAGATTTGGGTAAAGGTTCTTGTTCTTCTAAGGGGAAGGTGTTAGGCACCCCCTAGAATCTACCTAAGGTAGCTCCATTGGACTTAGACTAGGTTCGGGGAATTAAATATCTATGTCTTACGTAGTTAGTTCTTGAAGTGTGTGGCTTACCTTATGTTATTTTTTAAAAACTTATTATTTTCGGAAGAGAAGTAGTATATATACCTTGAAAGAAAGTATATGTTTTATTTAAAGAAAAGTCTTTTAAAATGTCTATACAATTGAAAGAGTGTTAAAAATGGATTTATAACAGTTATACTTACTAATTTTGCAAAAATGGGGTTTAGTTTTAAATATTGACTTTCGAAACAAAGTGGCTATTTGTGTAAAATAAGGGCTATTAGGAAAATGGGTTTAGATATATCTTGGAAATTGATTTCAAATCTTATACTCAAATTCGAAGAAGAATTGTTTGATGATCCTTGATTTGCAGCAGCGTTTGTTTGATTTGTAGAAAAGCCCGACTTTGGAAATCTTTTTTTTTTAACTTTTGATTTTGAGAAAGCGAGATTGTCGACCTTACAAGTCTGTTTTAGTTCTCAAAAGTTTCATGGAAAACCGTTAGTATGAGTAAGAATGGAAGCTGGATAATAGAAACGATTAATAAATTGAAACTATTTAAATACTAAGAGACAGTACTACTTTTATTTTACCTATAGTTTTTAGGCTTGCCTAGGTTGTTAAAGTCACTCAAAGAGATTAAAAAAACAGTCAATCAAATATTATCAATGTTTTATACATATAAAGAAACAACAGTGAACTTATAGGAGTGATAAAGGAGAGGAAATAGGCTCATGGTTTGGGCCTGAAGAAAATTAGGCCGAGCAGACAGCGAAACAAGCAGCAGCAGCAGCTTCAACAACTCTAGGTTTAGGCTAGAACTTGGGCCTGAGTTCTTTGAGAACTCGGGAGGCCCAGTTCAATCACATGTGTAAAAAAGATAAGAAAGTCAGCAGATATATGGCACAATATAATATTCAAACACAAGTAACATAAATATAGGCCCAAGACAAAAATAGTAACAAGCATTGATAATTAGGAAATGCGAATAAAATTATGGTAAAGTCAAACAGAGTAAAGTAATTTACAATGAAGCCTTTGCTTTCATCTAACACTAACCGTAAAGAGATTAGAAAATGTCAATGATTAAAGGCTTGAGCTGAAATTTCATTCATGGTCAAGACACCCTTTGGATCTCTGGCACTTCAAAGTTCAACAAAAGTCTCAGGGACCCCAAGCAATGCTTGTGTCTGGTAGAGTATCTCAACCACAAATTAAATCTTACTCCTAAGTACCGTTAACCACTCACACTTACTCTTCCCTGTAGGTCTAAATGCTAATGAGGCACCCGTTGTAAATTCTAATACAACTGTAATAATACATAGGGATATATACATTTACCAAAACAGTTATACATAATATATATCATGATTATAAGATAGCCAATCACATTCTTGTAGCCACAATCCAAACATAAATATATGATACACTGTGAATATTTCCAAGGGAATCAGTTACAGATACACATAAGGGAAAAGAACACCAAAAATTCACTTTAAAACCCCAAACAGCTGAGTCATGTGACTTAAAGAGTAGGTAAGATAAAGAGTTTAGAAATCTCAGGTCATGATCACATCATCTTAACAGCCCATGTTCAAGAGTTTATCCCTAGACTAAGTCTTAAACTTCTATTAGAAACACAATTTAACATCTTCAATTGGAATCTCTAGGGTGTTAACAGAGATGCAAGTAAACAGGTCAACTCCATTCTAAGAAAATGACATGATTACTTTCTTCTAAAAGCTCTTAACTTCATACTCATACTAATCTCATTGGAAATTAAGCATACTATACTCAAACGGAGCAGATAAAAGCATAAGATACATCTTAGGTTCATAAGTTAAGCCTAGTTCATTTAGGTAAACTTGGTGAAGTTGAACAAGACAAGTGCAGGGAATCCAAGAGAACGCGTACATGAGAAGTTCTAATAGGGTTACAGCATCACAAACATGATAGGTAATTAACATCATTAAATCAAATTGATGTCACTATATTGGTTCCAGAAAAAAGACAATGAAGACTTTATATTAAGGATTTGTTATAGAGGTTAAGTATTGGAACTTAATCATGATGAAGTTTAATTTTAGCACGCTAACACAATAGATGAAACTCAAAACACCATGAATATATCTTAAATAAGTTTCATCACTTAAGCTAAGTATGTAACAGACATCAAGATATACACAAGGATAAGCACAGGAGTCCAGTTAATTTAGAACATGTTTATATAGTGAGATTCCAGATCTGAGAACACAGCCATGAGGTTTAACATAAAATCAATGATCTTTCAAGAGATAACAGAGTCAAATAAGCACATAAGGAAGAAATTAATTCAAATGACATGAGCATGATGTACCCAAACTAAGATAGCAGTCCTGCCTTCATTCATTAAAGATTCATATCCACTTAGGCTTAGCTTATCAAGCAAATCATTTCAAATGCAAACAACACTAATACAAATTAGTATAGCATTCATGATAGCCACAGTAGAACATCAGGGAGGTATAAAGTCAAGATAGGTATATGGAATAATTTGAAGTTCTTTGTTAATCACAGAAACTCAGCAATACATAGACTACTCAAAGACATTAAGATTACAAGAGCGATCGATTAGTACATGATCTTGTTTCAGATTGTCAAAGAAGCATATAACTCTGGAGTTTGATAATTAATCATAAACTAATGACAAATACATAGAGATAATTAACTATAACATATCATAAACGTAGTTAATTAATAGAAAACAATAGGATAAGCATGATTTTAGTTAGATGATTGAAAGAGAAGAAAGGTCAAGGCTCACTAACCTTCTTTTGAGGAGCAAATCAAACGAGAATCTTTCATAGCTATTTAAGAATCAAAAACTCAAACTCCAATAAGCGTAAGCTCGGAGACGAAAAGAAATCAAGACCTAGTTAGAAACCCTAGCTTTGATTTTTCTACTCAGAACTTTAAGTGTAGTTAATGATATTTCTGTAGTTTCAGGTCGTGTTTCTACTTGTTCTCGATGAGAGCATTAAAATCCCCCTTTTATAGAGTCATTCAATGCCATAAGGTTCGACATATTCAAACGATAGTGGAGAGTGATGGAGAGTGGATGATGTGAGCACAATCGATTGAAATCAGAGAAGACAGAGGTGAGAGGAGTGATAGTGTTTTACCTGAGGTGGGGAAACTATCCATTGAAGGCAAATCCACCAGTTTAAAGCCCCAATGTCCAATGCTCGCTACACTTGACCTCTAGACCAAGAATAATCATGATAACACTGGAGAGATGGCCATGCATGCCATAGATTTAAAAGAGCATAGGAAAATCTGGAGATTTGATGTTGCACCGTTGAATCTAAGGTTTCAGATTTGGGCGTTTGAATTTCAAGTGATGAATCGGGAAAGGAATCACGAGAATCACAGTTGGGAAAAACAAAGGAGATAATTTTCTGTCTGATTCATGACCTTGCACGAATTGGTGCAAGGTCTGTGATTGATTTGGTTCTATAAGTTAAGAGAATATAAAGAGGAAGGGGAAAGGGGGGGAGTCAAGGAGGGAAATGATTATGGTTTGGGTATTGAGTTGGTCGTCTCTAAGGGTTCAAATGGGAGATGTAACCTTGGTCGTTGGATCTTTAGATCAACGGCCCTGATAATTCAGGGATTAAGCAATTAAAGTGAGAACATATGAGAGCTGCAGGATCTTTGGATTTTGACAATTGAGATTAAATCCCGGGATGCGTTTAATATTGAAGAAAATAGGAGGTAAAATATGGGTCGTTGATCAAATAGATAGACAGCTTGGATTAAGTGTGTTTCTTTTGTGAGTGTGGTGAAGGGGTGACATGACACGATTTAATTGGGCCGCAGAGGGGGTCATGGATCGTAATTAATTAATTAATTAATTATCAAAATATCTTATACAGCTTGGATTTAAATAATTAATTAATTAATCGTAATTAATTAATTAATTATCAAAATATCTTATTTTCCTATTTGTGACACTAATTTCAAATTTATTTTGAAATAGTGGGCTATTTTACCAAAATTAAGGAATAACCTTATTAAATTAGTTATAGACATATGTAATGAATATAAGAGTTATCTTTATAGTTTCAGAAATAGTAAGAGTAATATATTTATGATTATACAGTAATAAATTATTAATTAACACCATTATTTACTTAATTTTTATAAAAATAAGTACTTATTAATCAGAAAACATTTTTTACATACTTATTGAAAATCATTAAGTGAAAGTAAATTAATTATAAAAAAGAGGGTCAAAATTGGTCGTCAACAGTTGGGTTCGAAGAATTCAATGTTCTCTACCGGCATGGGAGATTTTTTTGTGTGTTGTGATTTTCTCTTGGATGGGACAAGTGGAAGGTTTCTAGCTAATTGAGTATGTATTTTGCTTGTGACTGAGAGTTTGATAATTGGATTCTCAAATTTTATTTGATGGTATGATAGATGTGGTGCATCGTGTAGGATAGATGTTTGCATGTATAAGGTTACTATTCAGTATTGAAGGGAAGTTCATGAATTTTAGACAGCATAGACGGTCTCGGATGTTTGGATGAATGCTATTACTATTGGGTATTACCTGAGAAGGATGCACATATCAGAAGGCGCATTGTGTTTTGACTTATAAACACTTCATTGGTATTGTGGTACTCGCATGGTTGATCGACTGTTGACGTTCAAATTTTGCTATATCGAACGGAAGAATTTTGGAAGTATTTCTCGTGGAAGGATTGTGTATGAAGGATGTGTCAGTCACTTGAATGGTCGAGTTGGGATCAGATGTGGTGATTCTGGTATTCTAAGGATTCGGAGACTGGGAGTCACAGAGGCAGATTGTTTCTTAGTTGAAGACTGCAAAGATATGGCCAAGTTAGACAGATGATAGTATGTGTTGTGGATAGGTTCCAGTGCATCTTTGGAAAGGTTATCTACTCATTTCGAAGGGTTGGAATCGATTTGGAGGCCACTGGTTGGCCTAATGAAGACATGTATTCTACATCGGGTCATTTTTGTTGACTCAACACGGCTACTATTGAGGGGTGTGTCATTCGGTTAAAGTTAAGCTTGTCCATTTTCTGATATGATCTATGTTTTACTCTTCTATGCTTTGTGGGGTTGTGATCTTTTTGGTTATTTTCACACATGATGCGGTTCTGTTTGCGCCTTATGGCGGAATTCGAGCAAGATGGTTCTTGGGATGTTAAATGGTTGGTTGCACCTTGGTTATGGTCTTTCCTGTATTTGGTACATGGTGTTATCCATGGTTATAGTCGTGCCACTTCGTGTATTCGTTGTTGTTATGCTTATGGTTGTTGATTGTGAGTATCATGGTTTGAGATGTTTCAGATGGACCGGCGTTTGGATGGCGTCACGCATGTAGCGGAGTTATATTGGGACATGATCCTTTGTGTTAGATCACAAAGTCTTGGTTCTACAATGTGTGATGGGTTCCTAGTATTGCGCTTGTGGTGATATCTTTTGAACTGGCAGGGCGATTCTCTCATTTGAGTCATTTTCCGTTTTTGGGTGCACTAGAGTTGTTGCTTATTGGCGCGCGGATTGCACGGTTTGTGGCGCTAGGTAGTGTTGGTGTGGCATGTCAGTAGAGCATCTTGTATTTGATGATGAGTTCATTGAACCTGGAATGAGTGTTATCATATTTGATTACGTTATGTTTTGAAAAATAACATAGGAAGTCAGCTTATAGTTTGGAAATGGGTCTTATTGAGCGAGAGAGCTCCATGACTTGTTGATCTGGTGAGTGGTTGTGAGTTTCTGCGTGTTTCTTCCATCATTGGCAGTGTATGAAGGTTTCGAACAAGGTTTTATTTGGTATGAATTTTGTTACCTCTATGGATTTGTTATTGAGCAGCTATTGTGGCCGGAAGTTATTATTATGGGTATATGAGTTATGCGGTATTTCATGTGACTATGTTTGGGGTTATGGTTATGGCTTGATTCAACTTTTCAGATTTATACAGTATATAGATGTGAGAATTGGGTCCTGTAATGGATTCTGGATGTTGGAAATTGGGTTCCAAGGTTTATGGACTAAGGTTGTAGGAAGAATCTTCAGTTATGTTGGGTTGACAAAACTTTTATGGATTTGGGGTGACGTCGTGTCACGATCCAAAATTCCGCCTTAGGCGTCGTGATGGCACCTAGTCTCTAAGACTAGTTAAGCCGATTACTTATAACATTTAAGCCAACTTAACAATGATATTTTAAAATAGAAGTTAATATAAACCAAAATAAAGGTGAACAAGCCTACGCGATAATAATTACAACAACCTCCCAAGACTCGGTAATACAGAGTCACGAACTCTAACTGAATACATAGAAAGATCTCAAAAATCAAAATACATCTATTCAGATAACAAGCTGTACAATAAAAAGGAAAGGACTCCAAGGGATTGCGACGACCAAACAGCTCTACCTTGAATCCTCATGATCAATAAGCTAACTCTGCCTAAGCCCGATATATCGAATACCTGGATCTGCACAAAAATGTGCAGAAGTGTAGTATGAGTACACCACGATCGATACCCAGTAAGTATCAAGACTAACCTCGGTAGAGTAGTAATGAGGTACAAGTCAAGACACCTACTAGTCAAAATAATATGTGCAATATAGAAGTATAAAGCTAATAATGAAAGCACGAATCAGTAAATGGAAACAAGAACCAATATGTGATATAAACAGTAAAGTAATGAGAACACCGTTAAATTACCAGTGAAAACATATAAGGGAAACAAATGACAATCAACTAATCAAGCCGTTCTAACAAAAGTCTCACAACGAATTCCTCCGAGTACCTCATCTCATAATTACAACACGAGTCTCAAACCACAAATCATATGCTCACGGCACCTTGTGCCCACATTTCTAATCACAACCGCACAAACAACTCACGTGGCAATATCTCAATCTGTCCGGCATGATCACATGCTCACAATCACATCCCACCCGGTGTGGTCAAAGGCTCACTATCACAATGAAAGCAGATAATACAAGAATACATGGGCATGATCAATGAATGTCAAGTTTCATACTCCTGAAACTAGTATAGGTGGCATGATATGGTGTATGCTTGTGCGAGTGTAATATTACAACCCAAGTCAACAAATAATATCAAAGACATCGAGTAGCTCATTGAAAGCAACACAACAAGTCATGTAAGGTGACATACACAAGGAAAATCACAGCATTACGCGAATATCATCAACATAATACCCCCAGGCCATCACACTTCATCCCTGACATTGCCACACTTATCTCTCTGTATTGACAACATCATAACACAATAGCCACCCTTATCGCTCCACCCAGACATTTAACATAATAGCTACCCGTGTCACTCTGATAGTCACCAGCATCACTCTGATAACCACCCTTATCACTACGATAGCCACCTGTATCACTTCGCCTAATAATATCATTAGCCACCCATATCACTCTGTACAATCATCAACAAAGAGATACTACCCTTATGATCCGCATAATGACAATTAATTCACACAACAAATTCACATGTGCTATCATCACAACAACACGGCATATCAACTCGTACCACAAGTGCCCGTAGGCCACAATCTCTTAGCAACAACGATGCCAATATCACTACAACACATAGCCCACGGCTCAACACGATGTGTACAAAGTCTCTATATCAACGAAATGAACGGGGAAAGTAACTCAACAATGAACAACACCCCTATAAACAACAACTTCAATTAAAATAGGTTAATGTCTTTCAGTAACTTCAACTTCAATTAATTGCTTAAGAATAAAATCAACAATGAAGTTATTTCCGTGAAATGGAAACTTCGAATTCTAGTGTGTGAAATAAGCTAATAATGAAAGAGATGGCACGGAATAGCAACTATGTCTAAATACATGAGAATAACCTGACAATAAAAGGATATCATGTAACAACAATTTCAGTTAAGAATAACTCAATAGTGAAGGATGTCACATTATAATAAAAGAGGTAACAACTTCAAATAAAGCATATAAGAGTAAACATGACAAATAAAAGATATAACATGTGCCAACAATTCCAACATGTGAGAGTAAACATAACAACTATAAGACATAACATGTGATAACAATTCCAAATAAATACATAAAAGAAGCCTAAGAGTCTAAATCGATCAATTCCTACATAAAAGTCTGGGAATGCACTCGTCACCTGGCATACACGTCTTTCACATAATTCAATTAACACAATCAAACCAATTCCTAAGGGGTAGCTCCCCCACAAAAAGTTAGGCAAGATATTTACCTCAAAGAAGCTAAATCAATACCCTAAAATGACCTTCTCGTGTGAAACAACCTCCAGATGGTCCGAATCTATCAAAAATAACTTATACCATAAATAAAAACCATAGGAAACAATTCCGATTAATAAAGCTTCGATATTTAATGAAAACCAAAAAGTCAACCTGAGCCCGCATCTCGGAACCCGACAAAACTCACAAAATCCGAACACTCATTCCGATACGAGTCCAACCATAACAAAATTATTCAATTTTGACATCAAATAGGCCTTCAAATCATCATTTTATATTTTAGAAAGTTTTTACAAAAATTCTCATTTTCTCCAATTCAAATCACTAATTTAATGATAAAAACAAAGATGGAATCATGAAATATGACCAAATCTAGGTCAAGAACACTTACCCCAAACCAAAATGTGAAAATCCCTTCCAAAATCGCCCAAATCCGAGCTTTCTAACTCAAAAAGTGATAAAATAACAAAAAAATCCTCGAAATAGAGTAAATATAAGTCTGCCCAGGTATTCCTCTTTGCAATCGCGGAAAATGCTTCGCGATCGCAAAGCACACATACAAGCTGCCTCCAGTAAAGTCTCGAATAAGTTTGATGTTTTGGCACTTGATAAGGTTGGACAACCTGAGTTAGCAATTGCAAATGATAATATGATGTCCAAGCAACTGGTTCTATGCGACCACACGGGACAAGAAGGCCAAGGCAGTGATATTGAGGCGACGAATTTGGGTGTTCGACAGAATGCCTCAGAGAATAAAATGGTGGAGGACCTCAGTTCAAATGTACCTACACTGCAATTTTCCAGTCCTCACGTCGAACAAATTATCAAGGACGCGCAGGCTGCAATGATGTTACACACAAATATGGTTGGGCAGCCTTTAGTCACCTTGAACACTTCCGTCTTTGAAATCCCTTCACAGTTGGAAAAATCTTTTGACGAACATGAAGGAGACTCTGGGCAGTTACTATTGTCCACTGGAAAAAACAATGATGTTGTCCCAAGTTTGAGAGACATGGTTAGTAAAAGACAAACGAGTTATACAAAGGAGTGGTATACAAAAGGTAGATTTTAGGCGGATCAAGTTGAGGATGATGAAGAAGACTGGGGAAGTTATGATGAAGGCGAGTCGACTGATTATGCTGCCCTTGAGAGTGACGATGAAGATTTGCGTTCAATAGCCTTTCCTCCAATGCCATCAAACCAAAAGAGCAATTTAAACTTGAATGCTCCATTTTTTATTCCCAAGAAAAATCCAGCAGCTATAATAAATGCAACAGTACCTGCAGTAGCTGGATAGATGCAGCAGATGTTGCGAACAAGCAGTCGAGGCATGGATGAATAGCAGCAGCATCGCAGCAGTCCAGTCGAATCTGCTGGACAGCAACAGCATCTAAAAAGCAACAGCAATACACCAACTACAACAGCTAGGAATCAACAGCAGAAACAAAACGCAGCAGCAAGTCCAACAGCTTATGAAACAGACCACATTGCAGTAGCATCAACTGGGCAGTTTAGCACCAGCAATGCACTAATTTCTGACCAGCAGCAACAGTAACATCCCAGTAGCAACACAACAGCTGGGAACCAAATGCAACAGCAGCAAACTATGCACTGCATTTCACGGCAGCAGCAGCAGATTGCAGTCTAGTGATTGCTAAATCTACGCTGGAACAACAGCAGCAGCAACCTCGAGCACATACTCCAGTCATATAACTGGAAAACAGGATATTACTAGATACGCTGGAAACTCCTAATCCTACTGTAATTTCCTCTAAATCTATTAGAGCTCGACACATGAGTGACAACAGTAAAGGTGAACAAAGGTTGGAGCAACAACAACACAAGGCAGTCATGGTTAAAACATAAGATGGTCAAGCCTTGATACCACTGGAAACTTTCCAGAAATTACCACACAACAGTTAATTTGTGTAGCGACATGTATGAAGAAGGAGAGGAAGAAGACATATTACAAAAATGCATGGACAAGGCTGCTAAAAGAGGTGATTTATCGCCTATGTACAGTGGAAAAGTTATGAAGTCTCATTCAAGGAAGAAGAGCTGGGACGGCAAGTCGAATGACGAAACAAATGTTCGACAACTACCTATGCGAGTGGCGAAGCAAAAGCAGTTTACTCCAACAATGTCTACAAGATCCAACCGTTCAAGGAAAAGATGATTTTTGACTATATTTTGAAGATGAGGGAGGAGGATGATAACGACTTCCAAATTGAAGAACTCACAACATTAGACAACGAGGGGCAAGGTTATAATTCTTACTACTTTTTAATATGTCATTTTATAAGTATTATCATTTGTAATATCATCATAGAGTGTATTATAAACTCTATGATGATCACAGAATATTTGGTTATTGCAAGTTCTTTTTCTGCATGCTTGTTAATAGTGAGGCCTTTTTATTTGCCTCAATAGGATCGGTAAGGTAAGGTTTAGCTCGGTATGTGTTTGCTTAGGTCCTATGCCTTTGGATACACCCGAATGGCTATTAGATTATATGCCCTCGTGAGACTTTACCAGCAGCTACACCATGACTCCTCTACATGAGGCTGCTATACAGGCAATGTGAGGCACAAAAGAGTAATTATATAGCCAAGGCATATAGGCGACTAATCGAGCTTTTGTCCCCCTTACTTGTACTTTTCCTTTGCGGTTTGCTTTTATTATGAATAAAATCTTATAATTTGCCAAAAAAAATAACTCTTTGTGAACGCATAAACACAGTCGTGATCGCGGACCACAATCTCCATCAAGCTTTGCGAACGCGTTATCAATCTCGCGAACGAGGAGAGTAAAACCCCTGATACCCCCTTTCAGTTCCTTAAACACGATCGTGTAAGATCGCTTCCAGTTCCTTAAACATGGCCGCAAAGAACAAAATGCGTGGTTCCACATAACTCTATGCGAACGCGGAGGAACAGTCGTGAACATGAATAAGAACACACCAGATGATAGAACAGCAATCGAAAATAGTACATTAACTAATCAAATCAACGAACCTTTCCAATTTAGAATGTACAACAAGAATCACACCGAGGTACCATACCTCATATTCATATTTCATAAATCACAATCACAATCATAATCTTCCTTATATCACCGCGTCAGCCTTGCATTTATTTTAAAATATTTTCCCCAAAATAGTTATCATCTATTTTCTGGTACCTATGATGATGTTATTATTTCTATGGTTTCTGCTGATGGTACTGATATATAGTCTTTTTTGTCTCCTTGAGTCGAGGGTCTATTGGAAACAGCCTCTCTACCCACTTCCAGTAGGAGTAAGGTCTGCGTACACTCTACCCTTCTTAGACCCCACTTGTGGGATTTTATTGGGTTGTTGTTGTTGATGTTGTTGTTGTTATTGTTGTTGTTGTTTTCCTGAAATAGTTACACGCGTTTTAGCTCCCTTATCTCACCGCTCGACTTTAAGTAATTCCCTTACTAGCAACACGTATAAATCCCACCTTATCTCCCGCATGCATTTCAATACCCACCCTTATACCACCGCATGCGTATCAATATCACATTACAATGATCAACGCGCACCACACGTGCCCATATGCCACAATATTGCCAAAATCAACAATATCAAAGTTACCACAAGACATAGCCCACAGCTCAACCACAATATGTACAAAAATCTCAATAACAACAAAATGAATGAGAAATAACTCAACAAGGAAAGATATTCCTATAACCAATTTCAACCACAACCGTGTTAATAGTTCTCAACAATTATAACTTCAATAATTGTTGAGATACTTCCATGAAATGACATCTTCAAATTCTAATGCATAACATAAGCTTAACAAACAAAGACATAGCATAACACAGCTACTACGACTACATGCATGAGAATAACTCAACAATTGAAAGAATAGCATGTACAACAACTAAATAAATGCATATAAGGGAAAACTCGACAATGGAGACTAGAACATGTAATAACAACTTCAGTTATGTGCTTATACGTAAAATCGGTAAATTTTCACAAATAAGCCCGTGTATACACTCGTCACCTCATGTACACTTCTTTCACATAATCAAATAGTAGAATCAACCCAATTCTAAGGGGTAATTTTCCACACAAAGTTAGACAAGATACTTACTTCAAACAAGCTAAATCAATCCACTAAGAAGCCCTTCCCATGCAAATCCAACTTCGGACGGCTCGAATCTAGTAAAAATAAATTAATACCATAAATAAAAGCCATAGGAAGAAATTTCGGATAATAAAGTGTCCAACCCAACCTTGAGGAGCGTGACTGACACTCAACTGAATTAACCTAGTCGAGCCAGCCTACGTAACATCAACCTCTCATCATTACTCATGCATGACTTACCATAACATAATTAGATCTCGACTTTTAAATTAAATATATTTGGCTCAATGGCCTAAAATTCTTCTCATGATGGATACATAGCTTTATAAATATCTGTAAATACTGTGAACATAAATACATGATAAAACTCAAAACTTAAGTACATGACTCACAGTGTACATGGAGCTTCTAAGACAATAGATACCTAAGTACATAAAACGAACTAGATCAAATACCCACTAGAACTGTAGCGGTCTCATCATAAGCTGAGTAATGAGGAAGATCCCTATCAAAGATCCATATCATCCAGTAGAAGTATACATGCACCCCTAAAAGATGCAGCACCCCCGGAAAAAGGGATGTGAATACATGTGAAATAGTACTCGTATGTAAGCAGACAGAACAACATATGAAAAAACGGTAACTCAAATAAGAGGCAAATGAAGTACATCAAGAAACTACGAACCGACCCATAGAATCACATGTCAATTCTTATTATACTTATATTATTCTGAGCTTCTTTTGAGATCAAGTGAGCCATATGAACTATGCGTGGTACAAAATATAATGTAATTGTAACATGTACAAAGAAGGGCAATGAATGTGGCACCTATTGTTTGTGTTGGCTATGCGTCTCACCAGACCGTCCATAGCCCTCTCTTACTATATAGGTTTCATCTATATTATACACTTATGTGTTCATAGACTGTCCATAGGGTTCACCTATACTATATACCTATGTGTTTCATAGACCGTCCATAGGGTTCATCTATATTATACACCTACGTGTTTCATAGACCGTCCATAGGGTTCACCTATATTGAATTACCGCTTTGACAGTCGTAGTCAGTGCCTCGGAACGGAATCAATAACGCCTGAATATGCACACATGGTGCAGGGAGTAATGTGAGTACTTCCAACTCAGTGAGTAATACATATAAATAATGACTGAAAGTAAGGAAACACGTAGAGCACAAGGCAATGCATAATGAAGCAGTAAACCATTATTTGAAAACAATAAATCAGTAAGAAATCATTTAAAAATCTTCCCAGCTCTGGTTACTAGTTGCCATTGTTACCAACTGTAACATCCCTAGGCTCAGTATCATTTAAAACAGTAGAATCTCCCCAGCTCTGGTTACCAGTTGTCATTGTTACCAACTGTAATATCTCTGGGCTTAGTATCAATCTCACAGCTCTGGTTACCAGTTGTCATTGTTACCAACTGTAACCTACAGTTGTCATTGTTACCAACTGTAATATTCTGGGTTCAGTATCAATCTCATAGCTCTGGTTACCAGTTGTCATTATTACCAACTGTAACCTACAGTTGTGATTGTTACCAACTGTAATATCTCTGGGTACCCTGCGCTCACTGGGGGTGTACAGACTCCGGGAGGGGCCCCTTACGGCCCAAACGCTATATCAAGCCACCTCGTGGCACATAGAGTATCTCAGGCCCTCGGCCTCATATCAATCACAAGCCACCTCGTGGCACATAAATTATCTCAGGCCCTCGGCCTCATATCACTCAGTAAAACCTCATGTTTGGCCCTCAGCCGCACTCAGTCAGAAAATCATCACAAGCCCCTCGGGCATAGTAAAACAGTAGTTCTCAGCCCAAAACATCATTTAAAATACTGTGTAAATCTCAAAACTGAGTAAAAAGTGGCTGAGTTGTAAAACAGTGGAAACAACATGACTGAGTTCAAGTAATAAGTACAAATAGTGAGGAAATAGTGATAATAATCCCCGGAGGGTTCAAACAATTGCCACGAAGCCCAAATATGGCAATCAGCCCCAAACAAGATGGTAACAAGTAAGTTTCAATCAATTGCGCAGTAAAATCATCAATCGGGATGGACCATGTCACAATCCCCAGTAGTAAACGACCCCACGCTCATCATCGAGCGTGTGCCTCACTTTAATATAGCACTACAATGTGCAATATTCGGGGTTTCGAACCCTCAGAACATCATTTACAATCACTACTCACCTCGAACCGGCTAAATTTCTAGCCCATGTCGCCTTTGCCCTTCGAATTGGCCTCCACGTGCGTCGAATCTATCCAAATTCAGAACAATACATCACAATATATTGAGGGAACAAAGCCCACGCAAAAACAATCAATAAATACTAAGAAATCCCAAAATTAGCAAAACCTCGGGCCCACTTCTCGAAATTCAGTAATTTTTCATCTCAACGGGTTCCTTATCTTCCCACGAGTTCAACTATACAAGATTTATCGAATTCTGACATCGGTTCGACCTCCAAGTCTTAAAATCTAAACTTAAGGGTTTTCCACAATTTTCTCCAACTTAAATCACCAATTACATACTAGAATGGCAATAGTTTTGGGTAATTTGACCAAGATTGAGTTAAGAACACTTACCCCAATACTTCTCTCGAAAATCTTCCAAAAATCCTTCGAGATTTCGCTTCAATCCGAGTTCCCTAGCTCCAATTATGTTCAAGATGGTCAAACCCCCC